>JXCR01100212.1:0-10992 GCA_002079205.1 Phalaenopsis hybrid cultivar
TTCTTTGGTCACTCGCTTCTCTTTGCAGTTGTGATTCTCTTCTTATTGCGACATAGCTATACGCTCTCCGCACCTTTTAGGATATTGAATCCAAATCTATCTGAGAGGTTTGCTCAAGGAATAAAGCACCGAAGAATGTGTGAGTGAGTGAGAGAGAGAAAGAGTAATAACACAATAATGAATAGTAAATTCGTGAACCATTATTCATAAAATAGACCCCCTATTTATAGAGATGAGTCGTCGCACAATATCATATTGTATCCCTAAAGCATGTTGGTATGGCGGGGGTATTTCAATCCATACATAAAAAAATGACATGTAGGGCCCATGGATTTGGCTGGGTTACGATTAGATCGGACGGCCTTCAGACCAATAGTCGTTGACCTTTGCAATCATCAGGTCAGGCTTTGTTAGTACAAACTACTATTAGGCCAAGTGGTCGACAAATCGAGCAATTGTGAGACCGAGCAGCCGTTAGGCTGGGTGGCTTCTAGACTAGGCAATGCCTCAATGAGAGTTCACATCAACCATTTTGGAACTAGATGATTTGCTTCTCTTTTCGAGTCTATCCTGGTTGGAAAGCAGCATACTCATCTGAGTGGGTCTGGTCAGACGAATTTTTTGGGATTGATCCATCCCTTATCTGTCTTAGGTGTATCATCTTCCCGAGATGTGAGACTGACCGGTTGAGCATGTTGTGCTAGGTCATCTTTTGTAGGCCCTGCGGGGCCACTTCGCCTCCTTCGCCATCAACGAGATGTCTTTGTGATTCATGTCGACACATTTTTTATGTACAATAATCCATAAATATAATTGAGCTAGAAACTTGCCTCCACGATGAAGGCGAGATCACCTAACTAAAACTTAAAACCATCCTCTAATCATATAGAATTGCACTATCAATGTTAAGTAGGGCATCACTAAAAATAAAAATAAATCCATGCAGAAGTAAAGCTCTATAGCTTGAATCTGCCCATATACATCAAAATAATCAAGGAAAGATAACTTCATAGAAATTCTATTCGGGTACTTTTCCTTAATTCTATCAGCTTCTGTCGTCTCTTTCCTGTATACTAGAAAGAAAGTCATCAATAAAAACAATTACCCTAATGTGATCTAATAAATAAATAAAAAATAAAGCACAAATGCGAAGCCGCAAAACTGACAACACTTAGGTTTTGTTTGGGGTAGCTGCAGCTTCTCAGCTTTTCAGCTGCAGCTACGCTACCCTAGGAAGCTGCTGTGGGGAAGCTGGTTGCTTGTTTTTTGCAGCTGTGTGAAAACAACTGTGGAACAACTGTTTCTAAAAAAATGACCATTCCGCCCATGTTTAGTAAATTGGGATAAGCTTGATACTAGAGCGCTCAAATGTAACCAATCATACAATTCTTTAATTTAATGATTCTAACATGCCTTTATTCTTTAATTCCCAGAAAATGAATTGACATGAAAATCAATAAAATGACTCATCAAGAGCAATAAAGAAAGTATGCAACCTTTTCTCTACTATATATATTTTTATAAATTATCTTATCACAAAACATGGTTCCATAATAAATTATCTGAAACTAAAACCAATTGACATCTTCACTGGAAAAAAATGAACTTGTTGTTCCACTAAAAATCAAAATCAAGGAATCTATAAAACTTCCCAATTATGAGCTAAACTTTCTCTATGTATCTAAACTTTCAAGGAGTATTGGTTTGAGAGGGCCTCTACTTTTTTGGAACATTATTGTAGCAAAGAAAGATGGATTTCATAAGGGATGCTTATTAAAATCACATTGTTTAATGTTTAAGAAAATTTACATTTATAAAACAAAATTCGAGTTTTGTAATTTTAAGCGTGTTNCTTGTAATTTTAAGCGTGTTTTACAAGTATGAGGCAATTGCACTTCAAAAATAGTTGTCATGTAAGTCATTCATAAGTTGCATAACATTCTACATTAATTTCATGCTTCTATTAAAATTCCACAGACTATAGGTTATATGGACCAAATATTTCGATAATACATTGTAGAATCTTTCTCCAAACTGTAGATAGAAGAATTATCTGCAAAACATGTACCCTCTAGTCTTTCAAATTTGTGCACAAACTCATTTGCTCGGTAGGATTAAGCAATATTTTAAATTAATGAAGAACAACAATCCATCACTTTGAAAGTGTTTAAGCTCACTTATGTTAAAAAACTACTGTTATTAAAATAAGCTCTTAAATCCATCCCCGAAATCCACCAAATATGTAACAGTTCAAATAAATTTTTAACAATCTTTCCATCTTGTGTGCCGGAAAAACAAGGAGCATGAATAAGCAAATTTAGGAAACATATTACTGTTAAATTCCAATCAACAACAAAGACACTCAACTCCTTATTCCTGCATGGCTAAGATTCGTAAACAACCTAATAATCAGGCTTTGCTTACACAGATTATAAGTAAAGTTGTCGTAATTATCTATCACAATGATGGGTCTCATTGTTCGTCTCGTCAAAAACCCTAACCCCATCCACTGCTTTCAAAACAGAGCAGCTCAAATACAAGGAATGGTCCCCTTGTCTCCTCCCAAATAATCAGAAATTCATAAATATTTTTAAGGTTAAAATGAAAGTAAAAGTTTGGGAAGACGAATGTATCATACTGTGGGTGGAGACGGGGGCGGAAGAAGCTCGCATTGGGCGTCGGCGAGGGGAATGGCCCCTGCGAAGGCTTTTGGAACAAGGTGGTGCTTAGGGTATCTGGGAAGAGGGGGTGGCCATGGGAGGCGTGGGTATGCTGGGTAGCAAAATAGCGGATTGAAGGTCGAACAGCGGGGCTCGATCGGTAAAAGCCAATTGTTACCGCTCTCCCGACGCTCTCCCAATCGGACGCTTAATCTCAATAAATATGAAATGTTGTTTCTTCCCCGTTTTTCCTGAAATGCCAAAATAGTAAATTCACAGGTCTCACGAACGCATTCTCCCTCACATGCCGCTAGTCCCGTTGATGCATTCTTCTTAGGCGAGCTCCTCACGGCTTCCTCTAATCTATGCCTTCAAGTATCTGGAGAATTCGGGGGAAAAAGAGGGAGATGGAGAAGGAGACATGGCAAACGGGAAGAAGCCGGGGCGAGCGATTCTAACGGGAGCAAGACGGGGGACTGGGATTCAGTGGTTACTCCCGGTCTTGCTCTCCCCGGGACTAGCGTAAACAACCTAATAATCGTCCTTCTAGGATCACCGCTCTTATACCCAAAAACCCCGAGAGCGATTTTCTCTTCTCGGGGGCGGAAGAAGAAAACGGGAGAGCAAGCCTAAGAAGAAACAAGACGAATCTCTCCCGCCTCTATGTACCCAAAAACCCCGAGAGCGCTTTTCTCTTCTCAACAACCGCCGGCCACCAATTTCGCCAGTCATATTGTATCACCGCTCCATCCCAGTGCATAATCTGAAGTATGCAGCCATCAACGAATACCATCTCGCCTGGGGCTCCAATCTCTCCGGTCAGCGTCTCCTTCGAGCAGATTCAGAAGGTTTGCTTACTTCCGCCTCTCCCTTTAGTGACGCAGAAACCTATGCGTGGACGGTGACTGATGCATGCTACACGCATTTTCTCTGCTTAGGGATAGGAGGAGAGGTAGCAGCTCTTAACCCTTTAGCTAACTAGTGTGAACATGCACCAACTTTGTCCTCTTACCTTGCTACAACCTCTACACATCATATCATAATGTAGCTATCCAACTCCTCACTCCTTCTATTTTACTACATCTTATGGCCTTCATATCCGTGTCCTTTTCTCATCATAAAACCCACAAATCATATAGGCTCTACTTTCTCGTTATGCTTACTTTCTACTAATAGCTGCTGCTTATTGTTTGATGCTTGATTTGCTGCTATGTTAAAAGATACCGTTACCTCTTTTTTATCATCTTCTTGTTGTTATTTATTTCTCTGTTAATTTGCTGCTCTGTTGCCTGTTATTGCTGCTATTAGGTCTAGTAATACCGGAAACCATAAGGCAAGACCTTAGCATTGATTTTATTTTGGGTCTTCCAAAAACTAAAAAAGTTATGGAATCTATGATGGTTGTAGCTGGCATATTTTCTAGAATGAACCATTTTATAGCCAGTAAAAAAACTTCCGATGCATTCAATATGGCTCGTTTGTTTTTTTGTGAAATTATCCTATTAGAAGGATTATCCTATACCATTTCCTTCGATAGTGATGTCAGATTTACAACCTATTTTTGGAGAGAATTATTGCAAAGATTACACACCAACAACAACAACAACACCAAGCCTTCATTCCACTGATTGGAGTCGGCTACATGAATCCTTTTCTCCATTACATCATATTTATTGTCATATTTTTATTTAAATCTAATAGATTAAGCTCATTTTTTATACAATATTCCCAAGTTTTTTTAGGTCTATCTGTGCCTTTCTAACATAAGTTGAGTCTAAAACACCTATTTTTCTGATCGGATCATCATATAATCAACGTTTAATATGACCAAACCATCTAGAAAGACTCTCTAATCTTGTCCTCTACTGGAGTTACACCAACCTTATCATGGATATATTCATTTTGCACTTTGTCTCTAAGTGTCAAGCCACTCATCCACCTAAGCATTCTCATGCTAGCAAAACTTAGCTTTGTTTTGTGCCTGTCTTTCAATGGCCAATCTTCTGTGCCATAGAGCATTGCAGGTCTCATCACAATCTTATAAAATTTTCCTTTCAGTCTAAGCGGTTATTTTCTGTCACACAATAGGCCCGATGCTTTCCTCTACTTCAACCAATCAACTTGAATTCTACTAATAACATCCTCTTATATATCACCATCACTTTGAACAAAGACTTGAGATATCTAAAAAATTCACACCTTTTAATGATTTGATCACTTATTTTTACAACTTTGCTACTAGAATTACTACTACTAAAATTACATTATATGTATTTATTTTTAGATCTACTCAAATAAAGGCATTTAAATTCCAATGTCGACCTCCATAATTCAAGTTTTTCCTGAACTCTTTCTCTAGTCTTATCCGCAGAAGAATATCATCTGCGAAAAACATATACCTAGGTACATCCTCTTGTAAATGTCCAGTAAGAACATCCATAATTAAAGCAAAAAGATATAAGCTTAAAGTCGGTCTTTGATGTAATCCAACTGAAATCAGAATGTACTTGATCATTCCTTCTGTTTAAATACAAGTAATAGCGCTAGTATACATGTCTGTAATGACTTGAATATTAGTCATGCAACACATTGCTTCTCTAGGGCTCTCCAAATGACTGCTCTTGGAACCTTATCATAAGTTTTTTCTAATCAACCAAAGTCATATGCAGATGCTTGTTATTCTCTCTGTACTTCTCCATCAAACCTCTTAATGAATGTATAACTTCCATAGTAGACCTGTGTGCCATAAATCCACACTGATTATGAGAATTTTATTAGTCACGTCTTAACTTAGGTTAAATTAACCATAAATTTAAAGTATGACACATCAACTTAATTCTTCTATAGTTTGCACACTCTTGTGCGTTCCATTTATTTTCAAAATGGGGACTAAAGTTCTCTTCCTCCACTCCTAAGGCATCTTTTTAGTTTTTAAAATAACATTAAAGAGTTGATGGAGGCAGTCACCGCCTCGGAGCAAGATACAACCGGAGCACCACATGTCCTCAGATACAGTTCTAGAATGGAGAACTTGAGACGTCGATGGCTTTCTCAATCGAAAACTCAACAAATGCTCAATGAATATTGAACCCTAAAACATAAATTAACATATTCATAATAGAAGATAACTAGAAGGGGGGAGACCCTTCTTTGGGCTGCAACCCTAAACTAGAAAAGGGACTGGCCAACCCGCTATTACCTTGGCTAAACAAGCTCACTCCTGCATAGCCAATTCAAACCCACCCTTTGAGCCCCACATCAGTTTCCCGTTGTTCGGAGAGCTTCGACCAAATTCCTCTAAGCATATGTCTGATTGTTGTCGGTAATCGATTTGCTATAATCTCTCGTGGCAGAAGGATCTTCAACTGTAGCTCTAATGGCTTCTGGATCTCACTGCCGGTGCACTGTCTCCCAAAACACCGGAGGAGCTTTCCTCAATTTTGAGCAATGATCCATATTAGTCCAATCTTTTGGAATCTCTATAATAAACAAAACTGTGACTACGTGACACACCTATACTAATATTGAATCCTCCCAAAATAACTCAAGGTTGGCTCAGCATGGTCTGAAGTGAGGGTTTCTTGAATCTCCCTGAACGGTGGTGGCCCTGACGATAAGGTATCGATCGTGATATTCTGAAATGCTCTATGTCGTGACCGTCCCATGTTTGGGATTAGTATTTTAGACTTGTCATCCACTATTGTCACCAGCATTGATCCTACTGATGACACTTGTCGGCTGGTAAGAGTACCTTTTATCTTGAACTCCACAGAAGATAGGAGGACGATACGCTTAGGGCCTTTGATGGATGAGGTATTCATGTACCCATTATATCGAGTCTTATGGTCATGCTACCATAGTCTCCCTAGCAAAAGGTGACAAACATCCATAAGCACCACATCGCACCACACATTATCTTGCAACTAGCTTTTAATTGAAAACTCCACTAGACACCTCATGCGGAACACTCTTACTGCTCCCTTCAACGGTGATGAGATTGCATACCTTTTCGTTCACAGTGCAAAGGGTGTAGATAATGTTATGTCGAAGCTACTACGACTCCCTTGTATTCTCAGTCTGTAGTGCCCATTGAACCACAAGCAGCTCACCTTTATCTGGTGGAAGATGGTACACCTCACCTTGTTCTTCAATCGCCTTTTCGTTGTTGACTTACACTGCACCTTGTTTGGTGAAAGGCAAAACTTGATTCGTTGGGCAACTGGAAGCGATGTTCTGAAATCCATGGCATCTGAAGCACTTTCAGTCTGGGAATGCAGTGGGCATGCTGCTATTCTCAAGCTTCTTTTAAATCTAAGTAGCTCTATTTTTATCCTCATCCGTCTTCTCAACTTCATTAGGTATGTTTCTGCTAATGTCTCCCACTACAGGTGGCTGTCTGAATGGTGGTGGTTGCTTGCTCTGTTTCTGCTATCCTTCAACTTTCAATGCTAAGTTTTGGACATCTCCTTATGACTAATAGGGCTACAACCGCGCAATGTTGCTGATAGTAGGCTTTAAACCTCCCAGTTATCAGGCTATGGAATATTCCCTCTGGCTCGATCAACTCACATTTAATCTGCAACTGTTTAAACTATGTCGTGAACTCATCCACTGGTAGTTCTCTTTGTTGTAGGTAGAGTATAAAAAACATATCCCGACAGTAATGAGGTAGGTATTTTCTCTGCATCTCTTTCGTCATGTTCTTACATCTAGTAATCTTGTCAGTCTTCTCTCTTTCTCTGCTTCTATAAGTTTTCCCACTACAAGGAGACTATTTTTCAAATTGATGGTCGCTAGTTTTCCCTGTGTATCTTTTGAAACTTCCTTGTAATAGAAAATTCTCTCAATTAACTGCAGCCCTTCGATAAAATTATCTGGACTCATGCCTCAATCGAAGTTTAGTATATCCACCTTTATTCTGAAGCCTCTGTTTCCTTCATATGTTATCTCTTCTCTCAGTCTTCTTTGATACTGAATTTCAACGTGTCGTGGCCTATCTTTATCACAAAAGTCCATGGAAGGGATTCAGATCCTTGTTCTTCTCTTCCCTTTAACTCTCCATATAATGGTTGAAGGTAATCTCTCCTTTCGTCCTGTCATCCATCTTTGCAAGTCTCTGTTGAAGTCGATGAATCTCTCGTTGTATCTTTTCCCAGGTATGTTAGGGCATATGTCTTCTTTATGACATGGTTAGAGTTTTGGAATTGGGAGAGGTAATTGAAGATAGGATAGAAAATTTATGATGGAGGTGGCTTGGGTAGGAATGAATTATAGGAAACCCTAGGATAGGGCTAGGGTTAATTTAACTCTGATACCAATTGATACCGGAAGTAACCCAAATTGCAACGAACTGAACATATTATTACAGAAATGCTGTGGAATTACAACAAGAGTTCTTAGAATAGAAATAGAATGACACAACACAACACCCTCAGACAAGGATGAGGGTAGTGGGCGACGGCTGGACAACGGGTAGGTGTGCAGTTGGAGATTGTGGTTACAATAAAAGATTGGAGGGGGTGGGGTTGTCAATCACTGGAAGGTGGGAGGAAGGGTTGTGGTAGTTGTCTGGTAGGTGAGAGGGGTTGCTAGCAGTGCTCGAAGGATTAGAGGGGGTTGTGACGGCAGCGGAAAAAGGGGAATGAGATTACAGTAACAACAGGTGTTGTGGGATGGGATTACGACAACATGTGTGTGGGATGGGATTACAACAAGAACAAATGTGTGTGACAGAGTTGCGACAATAGTAAGTTGGTGTTAGGGCTGCCGACAGGGAACATGGATAGGGGAGGTGCATCGGCAGGGTGGCAGTGAGCAGAGAAGGGAATAAACACGAGATTTAGTGGAGATAATCACCACATTAGAGTAGGATACAACTGGAATACCACATGTCCTTGGATACAATTCTAGAAGAGAGAACTTGAGACATCGACAGCTGTTCTGATAAAAAAACTTAAACAAAACCAGAACCCTAAAACAGAAAATAACATACTTATAATAGAAGATAACTAAGAGAAGGAAGTTTTTCCCCTTGTGTAGCAACTCTTAATCGAAAAGAGTCGATCGGCCCCCTACCACCGTAGCTGAACTGGTTCACCTTTCACAGTCTGTTTAGCCCCTCCCCTTGAGCCTCACGTCACTCTCATTTCTCTTCAATCCTTTGTCAACCTGCTTGGTCGATAGCACCTTCACATTAGACTTGCTCGTCCTTATTTTTACTATTACACAAGTCTAATTCCTATCTAGGATGCACATTGTGTTCGCAAATTTAATAGGAAAGGCTCTATCTTGGTTGAGAAACTCCATTCCAAGTACTACCTTGAAATTGTCTTGTGGAATTTCGGTTAGGTCCAAGTTACTCACCGATATGTCAAAAGTCGTCTTCATTCTTTGAGCTATGCCTTGGATTGGTATTGTTATGCAATTGATGGCTTTTTTGTTTTACTTCTACGATCTACTTTAAGCCCCTATCTCTTGGCTTCTTCTTTGGAGATGAAGTTGTACATTTCCCTCGCATCAAACAATATCATTATTTCCTTCCCATTGATGGTGATATCTACAACTAGTAGTTCTTAGTCCGAGTTTTTGGGAAGTTTTGAGTAATACTAACTAGTTTCAAGCTACCACATTGAGCATCCTTATTTGTTCTTTGCTCTTCAAAATTAGCAATGAGTGCATTCAAAGCCTTTGTTTTTGGGCATTTCCTTATCCAGTGAGAACCACCACATAAGAAACTGCCATGCCTTGGAGCAGATCGATCTGAGTTCTCTTTTTGCTTGCTCTTGTCTTTATATTTGGAGAAATTTTAGTGATAATTGTTTTCTCTGTGGCTGTCTTGATTTTGTTCTTTCACATCTTTGCCATTATCATTCTTTTTCACCTTGAACTTCAATGATTCTTTCTATCTAGAATAAGTAACGAAGGTGACAATAAGATTTTGCTCGCACAACATTTTAACTATTTTTGCCCATGCCTTTAGCCCGTGCATGAAGAGAAAGAGAGAATCCTTGTCAGGTATGTCATGGATTCTAACACAAGGTTAGTGAATTCCTTGACATATTCATGAAATCTCCCTGACTGCTTGTGCCTGTGTAGGCCATTACGTGCCTCCCCTTCAGCATTCTTTGAGTAGAATTGCATTTTTAACTCATTCTTGAGGGCATCAAATGTGTCAATGGAGCACCTTGCCCTCATTTTCTCTTGTCGCCGTCACCACCATGACATGTACATTGCGGTTTTTGTGAGGTACAATGTTGCATTTTTTTTTTTTGCTCCTTCAAGATGCTAGCAACATCGAGATATTGCTCCTCCCCATATAAATTTTTTTACATGCCAAGTATTCCTAGGGCATGCACAGTTATTTGGCTTTGGGATGTCCACTCATCGTGTTTCCATCACGGTATAGCTAGGCTAATTAGGACCTCCTTCTTGCACAAAGCTAACTGCTTTCGTGCTTCCTCTAGTTGTCAACACCACACTCAACTGAGAGAGCACCTTTTTTAGTTCTTCATGATGAGTTTTATGCATCCGAGTTACCTCTGCCATAGTATCCAAGATGGATTGCAGACAAATGCAATTTGGACATTATCACATGCCGTTAATTGTGCACTTAAAGTTGAATTACAACTGAATAGATAGCCAGTACAGACACAATATTGTCACACGAATATGGCTAGTGATACATACTAGAACTACATAAGGTATCTCCTAATGTTTTGAAGAGTTTTCAATCTCAACCACCACCCTCTATACCCATAATAACACCTCCAGATTTGAAGCAAACTGGGAAACAATTATTAACCAATGATAATATTTACAAGAGACCACGAACACCAAAATGCTTTAGATGTTTTCATCCTGATCATAGATCTGATGAATGTCTGAATCGAAAACATCTTCAGTTGTTGGATGCTGGCAATGAAAATAAAGAAGCTTTTACCTTCCAAGAATCTGAGACCATAGAAGTATTGGCAGATGATGGAGAATTTCTTTCTTGTATCCTTGAAAGGGTCTTGTTGGCTCCTATACAACCTATTAATACTCAACGCTATGCGATCTTCAAGACTTGTATTATCAATGGCAGAGTTTGTATTATCATTGATAGTGGATGTACTGAAAACATAAGTTTAGGAAATGCACTTAAAGCATTACAATTAAAGAACACCAAACATATCAATCATTACAATATTAGATGGATTTGAAAGGGTATTGATGTATCAATCACTGAGTCTTGCAAAGTAACATCAATCGGAAAAAAACTATGTGATGGCCTTGAGATGGATGCATGTCATCTAATACCTTGGAGATCCTGTCAGTTTGATATGGGGAAATC
>JXCR01100218.1:4078-15451 GCA_002079205.1 Phalaenopsis hybrid cultivar
AGCCCTAACCTAAAAGAAGGAAAATCTGCAATGCAATGGACTTACAACCCTGCCTAAAAGAACTACCACCTAAACCACTTAAATGCATTAAAAACCATGCAAGACTGATCTTGATGATGCCTGATAGGGTAGGTTGTTGTTTATTAAGATTTGTAGGCCTTCGACTGATTATAAATCTAGCTGCCTAGATATATATGGTATGCATAATGTCCTAAGACTAATGAGAATATATTTTAAAAAATTAAATTTAAATTTTTTATACCTGACTACACTCAAATGTTTGGTTTTACATAATGTTGAAGCAGGTTGTTGACCAAAGGAAAATATGTTGAGATTTTCAGACCTATTTTACACTATTTTTGATGATATTGCACTTTAAAAAAGGGTATTTTTGATGTTCTGTTGCAGGTATGATGAATTATGGTTATTGGAGCAAAAAAATGAAAAAACAGTGCAATTTGGAACAAAAAAGAGCAAGAAATGAAATTTTGTCCTGTCACCTTTCTATAAGTCTTTCGATGCTTAATCTCTTTTACACTTCTTGCATATTTTTGAATGAGATTACACTTTAAAGAAAGGTTTTTTTAATACTTATTTTGTAGAGTTATCTGTTAGGAACACAATGCAACTGAAATGGGGCGAAACAGAGCTAAAACGGAGCCAAACGGAGCGAAACGCTGGAGCTGCGCAGTCTACTCGCCGACGACGCCCAAAATGGCACCGACGGCGAGATTTACCCAAGAAGACCAAAAAATGATAGAAACGCTCGCCGACGGCTCCCTCGAGCCCACCGAGTACGCTCGGGACAACTATGGACCGACTTTTGGCGGTTATGGGCTGAAATTCAACGTATTTGGACGCTTTTTGAAAGGACTCTTGTNTGAGTACGCTCGGGACGACTATGGACCGACTTTTGGCGGTTATGGGCTAAAATTCAACGTATTTGGACGTTTTTTGAAAGGACTCTTGTGGCAACTCTTCAAACTTCGTCCCTACACTTTAAAAGACTGAATTTAGGTTAGAAAAAGGGTTTTTTGTGAGAGGAATGTTAGGAAAAGTGTGGAGAAAGTTTAGGGTTTTTAGAGTAGGAGTAGAAATATAAATTTCTACCCTTTTGGAGAGATTGGAGAGGAGATTTTGAGAGAATTTGTAAAGAGATGTTCTAGCATTGCATGGATCGGCGGGAGACTTTGTGGGAGAGATATTCATTTTTCTTTTAAAGGGAAAAAGCTAAGTATTGTGTTCTTCATTATCTTTTGAATTTTTTAAACACTTATCTAGTGGATTTACTTTGGTTAAATGAAATTTCCGTTGTGTTTTCTTCGTGATTTGTGATGAGCTTCTCTTACTCTCTCTTCTTGTTTGGAAATAATGGTATGAGAAGATTATGTCGTTGTTTTCTTTTTACTTTTTTTTTGTAATGAGTAGAATTCATGTTTAGGATTTTGTGATGCATATTAGAAGCGGATTTAATTATCAATGTGATGGTTTTTACTGACACTTTATTTACATTACAATAAAGGTCTATTATACTGTTAAAATTTGTTGTAATTGCATTAAGACCCGAGAGGGCTGTGTAATTCTTAACAAAGTAGAACCACATTCAAATTCCATGAATGGTTAAGTTAATGGGAGTTGAATGCAAATAAATAGGGAAATATACTTTGATGGGCATAGAATTGGAGATTTTAGGGTGACAAACTAAAATCCCCAATTCAGTTCTATTGTTTGAGTACTGAAGCGGAGATGTTAGCCCTCAGGCGAGGGGAACGTGAGAGATCCGAAGTGAGAGCCGTTATCCTCCCAGCCTAGCCACGGATTAAGTAAACAAACATAGGATTAGTCAATGTTCTTTATGCCTGGACCAAATGGTAAAGAATAGGATTGCTCATATTTGACACATACAATATCTAACGCATCTCATTCCTTTACATTATCCAATTCATTATATAAGAATAGTAGTTTTTAATATCCCAAAATTCTCAAAACCAATTCATCCAAAAAGGGTTATCTTTAGAATTAATATTTGTATTTGCTCATAGTTACTATCTTTACATCTAACACTTGCATTTAGGAGTAGTTGCTAGATAAAACATCATTTTAATTGACATTCCAAACTAAGGACTAATTGTAGAAGACTAGAATTTGACTAAGTACCTCTTACCTCGCTTCCCTGTGGGATCAATAAACGGGACTCCACTAGAGCCTTGTATTACTTGAGCGACATGTATACTTGCATTTGAAATTATGACTTTACAAAATCATTATAAATATATAAATCTGGGTTCATAAATTCTTGCATATTAAAAGTTGCATCAAGTTTTTAGCGTCATTGCGGGGTATTTAAATCTTCAAGTAGTGATGTCAAATTCTTGTATTTTCTTAAGCATATATAAAATCGTTGTCAGTTGTATATTGGGTTATGCAAATCCTTGATGATGAATGCATAAAAGGTTTGTTTCAAAAGGCCAATCGGTATATGTGGGCAGAAATCACTCTATAAGATAGTGGTCCTCATGGGTCAAGCCAACCCTTTCCATGCAATGGGTGAGGGTCCGAAGACACAAAATAGAAGCAACATGTTATGCATATGTCTATAGATAATGTTATCACTCATATTTCTAAGTCGAAAGGGGTTTTCTACTCAATTTTATACGATGTCAATTGAGATTATTTAAGTGTATGAAGTTTCTATGGTTTGTGAATTCAATGATTCATGTGGTTTAGTTTTGGTTATGAGTTTTATTTTGAAAAGATTAATTTGAAGTTATTTAGGTTGGGGTAGAAGATCCAATCCTTAAGGGAGCCTAGCGATAATCCAGGCAAGAGGCATAAATGTAAATATCAACCTACAATTTGGGCTGACCTAAAAACTTTTAAAATGTCCTTGGTTAGCTTATAATATTTTAATATTTTGAGACCATTTTAGCTTATGGAAAAAGTTATTAAAGTGAATAATTTAATTATTATTTAAATTAATGACAATTTTTCTCTTAATGAGCCTTTACATAATCAAATCAGATTATCAGAATTCTTTAAGGAATTGCAAAATATAGTACATAACTTTGCTATGTGAGTTGCCTTAAGGCAAAAAAATAAAAATTAAATTCCCTAAGCTTGTCATACAAGACTGGAAAATATAGTATAAGGAATATAATGCAGAAAATGTTAAGCACATGATCACATCATATCTCAAATAAAGACAATAATATGAAGCGAATAATGTATTGCATTATCACATAACATAAATAGTCCACAAATAATAAAGTATAAGCATAGCCCAATACATCAACATAAACATAAATATGCCACAAGGGAAAAGCATTCACTATGCCTCTACTCATTACTATCCTCTCCCATCATCGCATCATCATCCATGGTGTAAAGTTTAAACAGTGGTTATGCTGATGATTTATTTACCCCTGTATTTCCTCGAAGCACTGGTGTATGTATCCATATGGGCGATGATGTTGGGTGGCATAGAAGTAAGTTTGCTTGTAGATTTCATGCAGCTCCCACTCCATAGCTCCTTGGGTTGCCTATATCTCTTCCAATCGTCTGTTGGCCCAAGATGCTATGATAGATGTCAGCAGGATGAGCTCTCACCTTGCTCATTAGTAAAAGATGTGGACAGACCATAAGACTAAATGAATGCTTGAGTGATAGGTGATCTCGATATTTTTTTATATGTAAGGATTTATGAAGTGACACTGCTTGAAGATTTTAATCCCCGAAAATGGCACCAAAATTTTGATCCCAAGCGAAGTAAGATTTCAATTATATTTTTAAATAGTATGGATTTTACGCAAGTATGTGTATCATTATAAAGTAATATATGGCTTTTTTATTAAGCCCCATATATCAATCCCACGGAGATCGAGGTTAATCACTGTGACTTTCAAAAGAAGTTCTAATTTAGAATACCACGCCCTAGCTCGGAAGGTCGATAAAGGTTTGGTTTTGATTATATCCTAAAATTATCATGACAATATTATTTCTACTCCTAAACTAAAATACTTAGAGAAAATCAGAAAGTGGGATTTAATATATTAAAAGTACCATTCCTCATGCAATGAAATTAGCAACATGTGTAAAACTAAAACAAGTAGTGAGAGAGATTTGACAAATGAGAGCAATTATATTATTTACCCTCGGTCAAGTAATATAAAGAACATTAGCTAATTCATAGTTTAAAAATCCTAAAGACTGGTTAGGCGAGAGAGATACTAGCTCTCACTCTAAAGTCCCCTCGTCCCCACATCTGAAGGCTAAAATCTAGTATTAAGACCTAAAACTAAGAACCAAATTGGGGGTTTTAGTCTGTCACTCTAAAGTCCTTTAATTCTATACCAATCAAATATTCTTTCCCTACTTATTTGCACTCAACCATATGAACTACATTCTCATCCATACAATCTCATGTGATTCTACAATAGTTGATTGAGACAACACCATCACGGATCTTACAAATTTTCATAATAGATTTTAACATGAAAGCTGATCAAGTTTACATGTAAATGAAAAATAAAGTATAAAAATCACAATAGATTCTTGATGCGAAAAATCAGGAAAATTGATATTAAATTAATAATGATGATGCAATGTAATTCAAACAAAAATTTAACTTTAAAGAAAATAATTTATGTTTAAAACCTCTTTTAAAGTCTCAATTCCCTTTTACATATAACACAAGTATACATATCGTTTAAGTAATACAGGGCTCTAATGGAGTCTTAGATATCAATCCCACAGGGAAGCTGTAAATATATATAAGCTAGCTATTTATATTCTATTATAAACTAAAAATAAAAATAAAGTAAAGTACGAAGTTTGAAGTTAAACTACTTAAGTGAAATGCTACTAAATATGTTGATGTATGACTATAACAAGTAAATTAAATTAGATGATAAAATTTCAAAAGTAAATTGTTGAAATAAAATAAAGGTTTTTGTTGACAAAAAGTTCAAGTATGAGAAAACATTCTTCCCCTGTACAATGAAAATATGGCTTGTGAAGAAATTGAAATCATTTGAAAAATATATTTAAAAATTGTTTTGTGTCAAATAGGAGCAATCCTATTCTCTACCCTCTCCCAAGCGCTATAAAGAACATTAACTAATCCAGAGTTTGGGCCCTAATTTCGTGGTTAGGCTGGGAGGACACCGACTGTCACTCCAAAGCTCCCACTACTCCTTCACCTGAGGGTTAACATGCTCGCATTAGTTTCTATCAACTGAACCAAATTGGGGATTCTAATCTGTCACCTTAAAATCTTCGAATTCTGCATCCAACGAAGTATATTTCCCTATTTATTTGCATCATATCCCATGGATAAAATATTCTCTCATGAAATCAAATGTGATTAGAAATCATATCTCTTTTTCAGAACACATATTTCTCAACACATTTGAATAATTCAATTGGTCAGATCGAAAAGTAAATGAAGATCGAAGTTCAAATCATCATAAATTATTGACATTTAAAACCGTAGAAAATANCCATATCCCATGGATAAAATATTCTCTCATGAAATCAAATGTGATAGAAATCATATCTCCTTTTTAGAACACATATTTCTCAACACATTTGAATAATTCAATTGGCCAGATCGAAAAGTAAATGAAGATCGAAGTTCAAATCATCATAAATTATTGACATTTAAAACCGTAGAAAATAAAATCAATTATTCACAAAACCATTTCTTTAAAGTAGGGAGAAGGATAAAGAAGACTACTTAGAATTCATGAGAATGATACGATAAAACACAGATTTCATATAAAAACAAGTTTGCAAATAAAAAAAATGAAAAATACAACTTAACTCACAATCCTTATCAAGCAAATTCCTAGAAGTTCTCTCAAAATTTTTCCCTCTTTACAATCACTCTCATTTCTCTCTTAGAAATGTAATGAAGAAGAAATCTCTCACCTTCCCCCTGCTCTTACAACCATAGAAGAAAATCTCCCCTTCTCTCACTCTCTAACTCATGCCAATTCTCTCTCTCCCTCTCGCCACACTTTAAAAGTCCCCTTTCCTTTTGGGCTGCTTCCTCTGAAAAGAGTTTTAATTTCCCTCCAAAATTCAAAAGTCAAAACTTTAAATTTCAAAAAATATGCCTCCTTGATCCAAGAGTCAAATTCCTTCAAATTGGAACCTTCCATAGTGTCTAAATGCATTGAATTACTCCATGGGGTGTTTAGAACAAGTATCCCTTTGAAAATTCACACAAAATTCATCTCGAACAGCCTTTATCTGAAAATGTTGCGCCTGGCACATCATGCGCCAGCACTCTGGATTTTTGGCGCATCATGCGCCAAACCCCAAAATTGGTTGTTTTTGCTCCAGATTTTGCTCATTTTTCCATCTTTTTTCTAAATACCTAAAAATGAAATACCTACAACAAAAACACAAAAATACCTTTCTTTAAAATGCAATATCACAAAAAATAGACATAAAAATGATACTTAAAATAGTATATTATTNGAAAATACCTTTCTTTAAAATGCAATATCACAAAAAATAGACATAAAAATGATACTTAAAATAGTATATTATTTTTGTGTATCAAAATCCCCATAACTTAAATGATACTTACCTTTAAGTGACACTTTTATTACATAAAAGCATATGACTTTAGGATACAGATTAACTTATCACTTCTATACTTTAGTTCAATAAATAGAATAGCAAAATTTAAGAAAAACATTAATAAATTAAGTTCAAACTCCAAGTTTAGGAATATTTAGTAATCAAATTTAAGATTTTTGAATCTCTATTTTTTTTAAGAAGAATTCATGCTAAGGACCTTTAGAACATTCATATGTAAAAGAACTTCATAAAAACTTTACTTGAAATGCAACTAATACTTCAATACAAGTTTAGAAAGTGTAATAAAGCTTATTCCTTAAGTTGATTCAAGTGAAACCAATTTTTGATTAGACATCTCCTCAAGTTTCTCATCGCCTATTTTTTTTCTTTTCTTTTTTTTTCTTTTTTTTCTTTTATGATCTTTTTAATCCTTTCTTTTCTTTTTCTTTTTGTTTTTCCTTTTTCAGGTAAGGATTACTTTTTCTGGATAGTTTTTAATAGTTTTGAACTTCACTATCAACTTCTTAAAGTCAAAACTCCATACCTCTCCTTACTTAATAAAGTCATACTAGTTATGATTTTTCATAAATCCTTGTTCCTTTCTTCTTACATGAAACTCTAAAATTTTTAACACTTCAAAAATACAATTTTTCTTTACTAAAAATAAAAAAACATAGTCTTATCATATTATACCAAATATCTTTAACTTTAGAATTGACCTTCATTATTAAAAACCTTTTACCTAAATTTACTATAATATTTATAAATATAAGTATAGTCATTTAAAGTTAAATCTTAATATCCCATGTCAAGTTAAATAAATTTTGAAAAATAAAGTCACTTTAGGAAAAATAAAATTTAGTTTTCTTCATTTCAAAAGAAAATTTTCTTTTTCCCCAAACTTAAATTTTTAAATGATTTTAAAAACATTTTAGTACAAAATTTTAGTTGGTGAAAGAAAATAGTAAATACATGAAAATAAAACTTAACCTGTAGAGGATTTCTGAATATGAAATTGGTTTTGGTATACTGCAGGTACTAACTCTAAAACTACATACAGGCTTTAAAGCATTAAATAAAATATAATATATTCTAAAGAACTAGCTAGGAATTAAAACAAAAATATTAAAACTAAAAAATAAAAATTGAAAATTCTACACATCAAAAAGCTTAAACTGAATATACTAAAATTGAAACTGAAAAGTAAACAATCTACAATTACTATTACAAATTACTGGTCCACAATATACCATAAGTCTGAATATAACAATCTCAAATAAAAAATGCAACACAGAACAAACAAACACAAACAACACATAACATCAAATCAAACTAAATCTAAACTATCAGTCCTCATCTCCTTCCTCACCACTATCATCTTCTTCTTCTTCTTCTTCTTCTTCTTCTCTTGCTTCTTCATCTTCATCGCGAATAGGAACATAGGGAACAAAGCTGGGGCAAGCAGGAAAGTTCACATTAGGTTCACTCACCCATGAAGTGTCTAACCACAGCATTTTAAAAATCTATATCATGTCAAACTCTTCTATATTGATATTCATCATTATATGCATTCCTTGCATCTATCTCTCCCAACTGAGTCTAAATATTAATGATATCATATTATTCAATCATGAGCTGGTCCATAGCACCTTCCAAAGATGCAGCACTAGAATTAGATGCCCCTGCAACATATGTAGAGGGACTATCCCTGCTTCCACTTCTAGACTCAACAAATGATTCTACTCTCTGAATCATGTGCTTCACAATCAGATTTTGAGGCTATAATCTCTCTTCATTTCTATGGGATTCAACTCCTGATTGTTCACATAGAGTAAAAATCATGGCAGATATCACAAGCCTCCAGCAGTAGCACTGTCAGCAATACTCCGAGCATGAAGAACTATAAGTGCACCAACGTCTATGTCCTTCATGTTCTGAATGTAATAGTTCAACATAGCTCGATCCTTTGTAACTTCAGCAAGATGATTTGTAGGTAAAAGTCTGGCAGAGATGAAGTGATGTCATATTTTGGACTGAATAGTTAACATGGAAGCAAAGAAGTTAACTATCTTATTATTCTTTATTTTCCACTCCCCTCTTCAATCAGTTAGAAAGACTATAACTTCTTCCAGTGATAAATCAGTGATAGCAAAAGCAACATATTCATCATAAAAGACATTTCTAAGCCCATAAAATTCATTGATCCTTTCAGAGGTAAACTTAACTTGCATACCCGCGGTGAATCTTAAGTTTGCATAGAACTCCCAGACCATAGAGACGATCACTACAGCAGTAAAGTAGCAAAATCGCTCCCAATTTCTGGCGTGAATCAACCTCTCGACCTCGCCTTCTGGGTTTGCAAATGCCCGTTCCTTGATCATTCTTTTATTCTCTAATAGTGTATTGTAACTATGTTGGGCTTTGAAACTAACGAATCGTTGAGCATTGAATTCATCGGTCAGTCTTCCTAGCTTAACTTGGGGAGCCATTGGAGATTCTACAAAAATCCAAATAAATTATTAAATCTCAAATCTTACTCTCTAAGTAAGATTCTTCATACTGATTTACATCAACCTCTAATTGACTCAAATAAACCTTTCTAAGCATAATTAAACATCAAACTAACACTGAATTTTCACAAACACCATAAAACTTATATTTATAACGAAATCTGATTTATTACAAACTACCATTTTTTAAGCCAACACATAACAAATTTAGTGTTTTAAAGCAAGCCAACATCATAAACATTGAAATCTAAACATCAAACTTTAAAGCAATCATATAAATAGTGCAATAATAGAAAGTAAAGGAAATCCAACATAACAAACTAAAATAAACAATAGTTAACAAAATGTTCTGTGTTTAACTCAATTTCAAACATCTTCTCCACTCTTGTTCTCCTCGTTGATCTCCCATAGCTGGTAGAGAACGTACAGATTGTAGAAGGGCCTAAATGAAAATTCATAGGTCAAATTTTCCTCCTCAATTAATGCATGCTTCTTGAACATACGTACTAAACCATCTTCAATACACCTTGTATGTTCAAAATGTTCCTTAAGTCTCCAATCCAAGTGATCCAACATCTCAGAAATATTCTCAATTGCATGCATAAGATTATGCACCTCTTTCTTTATCATTTTAATTCTCTTTGAAAGAGCACTCGAGTTGTAGTAGGGATGATTAAGTGATGAATTTTGAGATCCTTGATCTATTAATACATCCATAAAATTTTCATCTCCCATTCCAATGCAACTACAGTAGACTTCAGGATCCATCGACTTCCAAGGCAATAGTACTTTCTCCCAACTTTCATAAGGTACTTGCGACTTACTGCAGAGTTGGAAAATAGTAGATGGATGCCGCAATCTAGTTGCAAATCCATTCACGATCAAACCCAAAACTGATTTTTCAATTATGGCTCCAATATCAACAGGTTTTTCAGTTTGAATACAGTAGTTCAGAATAACGCTCTCCTTCATGACCTTACTAACTTTCATAGTAGGCAGTAATTTGAAGGAAATGAAGAAATGTCATGCCTTTGAAGTAGGATTTAACAATGTTGAAGAAAAACTCACATTCCCATCATCTCGGGCTTCCCAATTAGCATCTTCATCCGTAAGGTAACGGTAGAGTTCATTCATGTTGTCTCTTGTAGAGGTAAAACTTGCATAGTAGCAGACAGGCACGTTATCAATCATAAACAATTCATTGATTCTCGAAGGAGTGAACTGCACAAACCTGCCTCGTACGTAAATCATTTCTACATTGATCCCTTCAAGATTTGCATAAAGTTCTTTCAATACAGGGACTGTTATAGCAACAATAGTATAGCAAAGCACTTCCCAATGCTTCTGCGTAATAACTTCTTCGACTTAAGTATTCGGCTTGTTGAATCCTTGTTTCACAAATCCTCTCTCTTTGATAAGCCTCCTCTTCATTATAACTCGATCATGTAATTTTTGTGCACCGAGACTGATGAATTTCTTCGGTTGAAAATTCCAAATTTAGCGGAGTTTCTAGATTAGGAAGCCATAGGAATTGAAAAGTGGTGACTCTTCCCTTATTTTCCCCCATAAAATATGTCTTGAAGTCAATTTTTAAGAGTTATTTGAAGNCAAATTTAGCGGAGTTTCTAGATTAGGAAGCCATAGGAATTGAAAGTGGTGACTCTTCCCTTATTTTCCCCCATAAAATATGTCTTGAAGTCAATTTTTAAGAGTTATTTGAAGGTGTCCCCGCCAAAAACTACTATTTAAAGCGTTTTAAGTCATTTTCGTCTCCGCGGCGCATCATGCGCCAATTCCAAAATTTGGCCGTTTCAATTTTTATCAAATAAATTCTCAGTTTTTTCAAAAAATTAGGCAAGCAAATATGTTTCTAAATATTTTTCACAAATACATGAATTAGATAAAGACATAAACATAAACATACATATAAGATTTTAAGCAAAACTTAAAAATTAAAGTAAATAANTGCGGCGCATCATGCGCCAATTCCAAAATTTGGCCGTTTCAAATTTTATCAAATAAATTCTCAGTCTTTTCAAAAAATTAGGCAAGCAAATATGTTTCTAAATATTTTTCACAAATACACGAATTAGATAAAGACATAAACATAAACATACATATAAGATTTTAAGCAAAACTTAAAAATTAAAGTAAATAATCATACATATGGGTTGCCTCCCACAAAGCACTTGGTTTAATGTCGTCAACCCAATATTCCCAGTCTCATTTTGGGTGATCCAACATGATAGTCTCTTTAAAATTTGGTCTTTGACCA
>JXCR01100230.1:0-21866 GCA_002079205.1 Phalaenopsis hybrid cultivar
TCCTAATTCTGAGAAAATTTTTAAGGTGAATGGACATAGACTGAAACCTTATTATATAGGGGGATCAACATAAATATAATGATGGAATGATGTTGGGTCAACCAGAATGAGCACTGGTTACATCGAGCTGACGACATAAAACCAAGCGCTTTGTGGGAGGCAACCCATAGTTATCAGTGTGTTTTTTAGTTTTGATTGTTGTTTTAAGTCTGATTAAGAAATTTTTGGGTAGTATTTTTTAGTTAATTCTGTGCTAGTAATGATTTTTAGACTTTATTTTGTATCCTAGACATGTTAGAATAAGAATTTGGATGTTAAGTTGACTGGTGCAAAAATGTGCACTAACGCTTAAGCACCAGATCCAGCACTTAAGTGCAGCAATTTAATGACATGTGCAAATTTCGATTTCTAGAAGGTGTAACTACAATTTAGTTGGAATAAACGTGTCTTGGCAGTTTCTAGTCGTGCCTAGAAGTTATGAGGGGGAACCTATAAATAGAAGGGGTTTGTGAAGGAATTTCACCCCGGATTATTTTTAGCCCTAAAAGTCTAAGAAAGAGAGAGACTTAGAAGAAATGACTTCATAAGAGATGGATTTGAAGAAGAAGGAAGAAGCCATGAGGAAGAAGTTCATTAGTCAAAGTGCATAGGAGATGTATAACGGTTTCTTAGCCATTAGTATTGAAGGGATATCAGAGAAGATCAACCAGATGGAGATTACTATATCTCTATTAGAGACTAAGGTGCTTGAATTAAATGCTCATCTAGAACATATTGGGTGGCAACTTAAGATGCAATTCAGCCATACCAGTTATGTAGATGAAGCGGATAAGGTGATGTTCCTTAAGCAAAAGTGGATCGAAGATGATAGTATTAGAGCTCGCCACCACCGCTCCTTTTATCAACTCTATATTCTTGGAAAGACTGCTGAGAGACAAGAATTCGTTCCTTCTAATGAACAGTGGCATTAAGTTAAGTGTTAGGAATTTTTTGTTTGGAGTCATGTTTTTAATTGTGTTAGTGTTTATGTCTTGTGTTTAGTGTTTGTGTCACTTATGTGTTTATTGTAAATGTGTGTTAAGTGTTTTGTACTTAAGAAAATTTTCTAATCCAAGACTATTTGGAGAGAGAACTAAGTGTTAAATGTGTTTGTACTTGTTTGTGAATTAATATAAGTTTATTTTTAATGAAGTTTGTGTTATTTTTAGCCTTAAATTGAATTAATTATTATGGAGAATTTTGAGAGAGAAGGGAGTTATAGGAAGTAAAAATAGTCATTTAAGTGAAAGAGACCATTTAGGGGTGGTTTACTTAGGCTAGTAGTGCATTTTACTTACAATTATAAATTTCAAAAATTGTGCACTGGCGCCTAAGCGCCACATCTTGCGCTTAAGCGCGAGCCAACCCGAGAAGCAGGCGCTTAAGCGCCACTTACCCACGCTTAAGTGCCTGTTCAAAAAAACCTGTTCGCAAACATTTAAAAGTGATTTTTAAATGCCTCCTACCATCTTCCTCAACTTGAGTTCGCGATTTTGAGGGCTATGACAAATGAAATTAAGAGATTTCTTGGTGGAATCAAGTGAGAATTGCTAGATACAAGTTCCTTGAGGTGAGAGCTTTACTTCTATGAAAAAAATTTGAATTTTCACCATATATTTTAAGCACATTTGGAAGTTTTCAAAAATTTACTATTCATAGTGAAAAGTGAAGAAAATTCTATGGAAATTTCTTGGGAAGTTTAGTTAGTGTTTTTGGAAGTTTAGTTTAGTGATTGAAACTTGATTTTTAAAGCTTTTTTTTGGAATTTATCAAATTTGTAGAATGACACCAAGAATGAAAAGGAGTAGAGGAAAGAGCCCATTTGATCCAAGCAAATTTGTTAGTTCAAAAGCTTAGGATCGATATAGTGACACTCTATAGTCACAAAAATTGATTCAGGAGTGATGTTTTAAGAGTCCAGGTGGAGAAGTGGAAGACCTGATTGATCGCCGATAGTGGAAACAGTTCTGTTGTTTCTCTGTTGTCACTGTAATTTCTATTGTAAGGGAGTTTTATGCAAATCTCCCAGAGTCTGAGGACAATCAAGTTATGGTTCGAGGGAAGCTAGTACCTTTTACTCTAGAGGTAATCAACTTGTTTTACAATTTACCATAGAAGACTTTGTGTTTTTATGTGAATTATAGTCCTACTGAAGTGGAGTTCGATGATATTATTTCATACTTGACTATTGGGAGAGGACTTTGGAAGATTACCAATAAGAGGAGAGTAAATTTCCCAACTTCAAAGTTTTGTGCACCTTCAAAGGCCAGACACTATTTCATTTCTGCTCGTCTACTTCCGACCAATCATCTCAGTGAAGTAACCAGAGAGAGCGACGTTGAATTATTGTATTCAAGAGGGAAATCCCATCAACATAGGGGCTTTGACATATCAGACTATCATCAGTTTTGTTGCTGCTACTACAACTGCAGGTATGGGATTTGATTCCCTGATATTTTCTTTATGCGAGCAAGTTGGAGTAAAGTATGATAGTTGGGAGGAAGTTTTGTTGCCTCTAAATCCCATCACGAAGGTGAATGTGAAGACTTATTCTGAGCATTCATGTTTTTGCTAGAGAGGAGTATTTTCTAAGAGCTATGGATTAGAGACGTCTGCTGCATCTACCTCTGTTGTATCTTCATCTAGACCATCTACTTCACGTGCTTCTACATCTAGAGGTGATTCTACAAAGACTTAGGATGAGTTATTGCAGAAGATGATGGATAATATCAATTTTATCATTGATAAGGTACAAAATTTAGAACGTTTTGCAGATCATACTAATAGTTATAATAGAAGGAAGAGTGATTATGAAGAGAAATTCCATGTATCTTTGGAGAGCCTGATTAGAGGTGACCCGGGAGTGTAATTTCCTCCATATCCTCGATATCCTGATTATGACCCTATAGAAAAATGGTACAGCGGTGATTCTGAGGATGAAGAGTAGAGCTGAGTGATTCATTTTATGATTGTAATATGATATGAACTATGTGGTTTGAGCTTGCTACATTTGCATCTGTGGGTTGTTTTCAATTATGTTGTATTTTGGAATTTTATGTTTTATTATTATTATGACGTTTTTGGTAGTTAATATTTTATTTTTAAATTTTAGGGTAGTAACTGTTGTTTTGTTTTTAGTAGTGTGATTTAGTTAGTTTAGAACTTAACTTAATTTCATATCTGATATAAGGTAGAAAATCTTGCTAGCTTAGATCTTAAACTTGAAATTCAGAAACTGCTACCATGTATTTTTCTTTTATCATGTTAGTGTGTTATTTGCTTTTATACCCACTGTTTAGAAGTCTATTTGAATCTCTACATGTTAAACTAAAATAAAAAATTAGAAAATTTGATCAAAATTAATTTTACTCTTGTCTTTAGATTTTTACTTGTACAATTAGGATGTAAAAGTTCATGTTAGCATGTTATTTCAATTTTCATTTCCTGCCTATATAATTATCTGATTTTAAACTGTTTAATCTGTTAAAAATTTAAGTTTGGGGGAGGGATGAAAAATATTTTCAAAACTGGAATTTTATTTGTTCTCAAATGTACTGCAATTGAATTTGATTTTAAAAGAAAAATTGATTATGTATATGAAGTTATATTAGGGAAATAAAATTTGATTTTAGAAATGAGTATGAAAATTTAGTTAAATTTTTAAGTAAAGAAGAAGAACTTTAAGTTAAAAAATTATAGTATAGAAAATGATTAATATAAGTGATTATCTTTATAGGAAAAATTGTATTTTTGAGAAATTTAGATAATTTAGAATTTTATTTTTAATACTTAAATTTCTTTTATGAAAATGATTTTCAAAACTATTATTATATTTATAAGGAAAAGTTTTATATCAAAACTTTACTTTAGGAAAGGAGAAGTGGAATTCAAAACAATAAAGGTCTATCCAGATATAATAATCCTTTCCTGAAAAAGTAAAGGAAGAATAAAAAGAAAAAGAAAAAGAAAACGAAAAGAAAAGAAATGTAAGGGAGGAGAAGCTTGAGGATTAGTCCCTAATAAAAAATTGGTTCTACATTTGATCATTTTAAAGTATAAAACTTGATAAAATCTTAAGCTTATAAATATAATATAGTAAGTAAATTTATTTTTAATAAAAATTTTTAATTTGAGAAAATAAAAGAACTAAAATCTATATTTAGATAACTTACAATATTTGTGAATTAGATAGGAACTTATATTTTCATAGTTCTTAACATTAAAAATTTTCAAACTTTAAGTTGGTCTCATTTACTAATTATTTTTGCAAAATTGGACTACTATATTTCTAAATATAAATTTTAGTAAATCCTAAAGAAACTCATATACATAACATACATATTTGGTTTTTAATGATTGAAGTGTCACTTGAGGACAAGTAACATTTTATGTTTGGGGGATTTTGATACACCTAAAAAGACACATTTTTATACCTATTTTTAAGATATTGCACTTTAATAGAAGGTATTTTTTTTGTTTTTCTTGCAGATACAAGTAAAAATGAAAAAAAAATGCTTAAAGGAGTGAAAGAGGATCAAATTTGGAGCAAAAATGTGAAAAATTGTGCAAAAGAGTTTTGGCACCTAAGCGCCAGATCCGGCGCTTACGCGCTGGTTAAATAGAGAAGGCCACACCTAAGCATCGAGACCCCACGCTTAAGCGTCAGTGGCAGTTACTAGATGAGTAAGATCAGTTTTCACGAATTTCGAAGAGGTTTTTGAGGCACTCATTGGTTTAATAGATGGTTGTAACCACCATGGACAAAATTTATCTTGAAAGGATGCGTCTCTTGGGCAAATTCATTGAATCAAGACACATTTTGAAGAGATCCTATGATAGCTCTTGGAAAACTATAAAAGTAAGAAGAGAGGACTTAGAAAAGAGTCCTGAAAATATTGGCAAGTTTTGAAAATTCTTCTCTGGGGAGTTAGTTTGGAGAGATTTTCAGGAACCACTTGTTATTTACTTTATCCTTTTTGCTATTTTGTTTTGAGTGATTGTAAAACAGAAGAGATTCAAAGGAACTTCAAGAGTTTGGTGGAGGACCTGAGATAAATTTTTATCTTTTTGTTTTAGACAACTTTTATTTTTAATTGAGACTTGATTGTTGGTTTGACAATGATTTCTTCTTTTAAACTAAAATGTGGTTTTGTTTTCTCCATAGATTCTGAGTAGTTTTTCTTTTTTTTTCTTAAAATGATAATTAATTAAGTTTTGGATGGAAGTTGTGGAGAGTATTGATCTTTAATGTTCTTCTTGAAATGATAAGTAATTAAGTTTTGGATGGAAGTTGTGGAGAGTATTGATCTTTAATGTTGGAAAGAAGTTGTGGTAATTAAGTTTTGGATGGAAGTTGTGGAGAGTATTGATCTTTAATGTTGGAAAAAGTTGTGAAGTGTTGGATGTAAGTTGTGGAGAGTATTGATCTTTAATGTTGGAAGAAGTTGTGATGATTGTTTTGGATGGAAGTTGTGGAGAGTATTGATCTTTAATGTTGGAAGAAGTTGTGATGATTTATTTGGATGGAAGTTGTGGAGAGTATTGATCTTTAATGTTGGAAAAAGTTGTGATGATTTAAATTATGCACTTCATTTACTTTTTGATTTGGCCAATCCCGATGTTAAAATTTGTTGTGAGAACATGTAAGAACTGGGCTGATATTGTCTCAATCAACAATTGGAAAGAATCACATGAGNCAAATATTCATTGATGGGTGTAGAGTTTGAGGACTTTAATGTGATAGGTTAAAGCCCCAAACTTGGTTTATTATTTTAGGTTCTGTACGAGAATGTTAGCCCCCAGGTGGAGGGAGTCCAGGGAACTCTAGAGTGAGAGCTAGTATCTTCCTTACCTAGCTGGTCTTCAGAACTATTCAAACTTTAAGTTANTATTAAAGTGACAGGTTAAAGCCCCCAACTTGTTTTATCATTTTAGATTCTGATATGAGAATGTTAGCTGCTAGGTGGAGGGAATCGAGGGAACTCTTGAGTGAGAGCTAGTATCTTCCCTGTCTAGCCGGTCTTCAGAACTATTCAAACTTTAAATTAGTCAATGTTCTNCATATTAAGTACTTTTCTTCTACTAAAATTTTAGTTATCTTTTTAAGTTATTGTTTCATTAAAGTATCAAAAATAGAAAAAATATTTAAATTTTAAATTCCAGCAAAAAGCGTTTTTAGTTTAAGTAATTATCTTTTTAAAAATGGAAAAATTTTTTAAAAAGTGCATATTGCATAATCTTCCCTACGTGTTCAACTTTCAAGTCTTAATCAAAAAGTCCTATATTACTTAATAACTATATGTATACTTACGTAGTATCCCAATATAAATACATATAAATAAAAAAGTTAAATTCTTACTTTTCTTCAGGATCAAGTTTTTGGTTTTGTTACAAAATAAGGAAATATAAGTGAAAAATACCATCAGAACTACTGTTATATTGTGCATAAGCATTAAGTCGGGATCACTGAATAATGATGTCACCCTGCATGAAAACCAAAACTGTTAGGATAGCCACCAAACCAAAAAATCCAAAACTAAAATCAATCAAGATAAAATTCACCGCCACAACATTCCAAATATAAGACAACTAAAAATTTAATCACAAACATCAAAAAACAATAATTGCAACTAAATTAAAACGTCTCAATCAGATGATCGAGAATCCCTCGGAGGAGGTAACCTTCAGTTGCTAACAAGAATTCCCACTGTCTAAATGAAATAATGGAATTCGTTGAGTTGAGTTTAGTAATTTCATCTAAACTAAGTGAAACCAATAGAAAATGGTGGTATCGGAATGAGGGAAACATAGGATCCTAACTGGGGTCGCTCTAATTAACTTTAACATGCCCCACAATATTTAAATGGCCATAACCATAGTGACATCTGATTTGACATTATAACTTGACACATTAGAAAACTTAAACTTGTCAAGATGAGAAGCTTGAAACATGCATTGTGGGCAGCGTGACCATATTCAACAGCAAGAGGATCTACAACAGTATGTTTTTCTTTAGAATTAAATAACAAGCAATAGGCTTTTGAGTTTGTTTGTTTATGCAGCATAAATCCTCAACTTATCTTTAAACCTTTGTATAACTATGCTGTACAATTTAAGCCCTAACTAGTCTTAAGGTTTTGATGTTGTCGTTCGTCACGACCTAAATCCTCACGACTTCCAGGCTATTTGTGTGATTGTTTCATACAAATGTAAGCCCTAAATGAATAAAATTTGTAGGATGAAACACTTAAATAATTTCTCCTCAACACTGAAGCCAAACAATAGGATGGACTATGAAGTCACCGAGGTTATCCTCCGGATCTGTGACATCCCCTAGTTCTTCCTCTTTTGGATTCTACAATAAATGTTCCAAATTTGAACCATTCCCCTTTCACACCTCTTTGCCTGATATCATTAAAAAGTCCTATCCTTTTGACCTCTTTGAAGATAACATTTCCTGATTTTTATCGAGAGTTTTCTTAAGTGACTTTGGTTATCTAAGATGTAATTAACTCTAGGGGCTTTCCCTTATAGAAATCTTTTTTGAACCTAGATTAATACAAACATTATTTAATTCTTCATATTAAATAGGGAAACTTGTCAGCAAATAAAATGGTTTCACAGACCAAATAGATGTCATACATTTCTTAGTTTATATGATCAAGCCTCACACTCATGTCTTGTGTTTATTTTTTGGGATAGATATAAGTTTTGGGGTATAGTGCTCTTTAATTTAAACTATGAGAAATATGGGGTCAGTTTGATTTCATATTTTTCTAAACTTATATATATATGTAAATTAAATGCCTTTCCAAAGCAGGCAACGAAATTTCAATTCCGGCGGCCGACAGCTTCTAACGAGCAACTCCACGACATCCAAAAATAGTGTCAAAACGTACTTAATTACACCTTTAGATTTGTTAACCCTAAAGAAAACTCTCGATTAATGTAATGAATTAATTCATCAGAGTACATACTTTCACAATTAAAGTGATTGAGGATAAGGAAGGGATACAAATTAAAAAGATTAAACTCAAATGAATGAGGTTTACAGTCCGATGACAATGTGTCACGGGAAAGGCCCAAATATGGGGATCTGGTCATTTGAAGAAAGAATATTAAAAATGATGAAGAATTTAGAATGATTAGATAGTGAGTTTGCATCGATCAGATAGAGTTAAAAGTTCACGTAGTAATACTGCATTTGACTGACTGTAATGATAATAAATTCTAAGATAAGGATAGAGTCATGTGAGAATGTTCTTAGATGATGTTGAAACTAAATCTGTTTAGCAGACTATGCCTAAGAAGTAGAGCATGGGACGGGGATAAAAAGAGAGAGAGAGAGAGAGAGGGAGAGAGAAAGAGAAGAAGAGGAAGACTTGCCTCCTTGGGGTAAATCAAGGTGTTCCTAGGTTCATGCACCCATTTTATTCCAATGAAGTAGTGGTTACAAGTGAGGAGGGCTAGGAAGCCCTTTACTTGAATGGGCCCTCCTATTTAAAGATGATAGAACTTTTAAAAAGTAAATTACAATATTACCCTTACTTTAAGTGGTGCAATACAGCATTTTTTTGGCTTTTGTACTGTTATGTTATACTATAATGTCCTCTTTTGGAATCCTCTATATAGGGTAAATGTCCCTCATCTAAGTCCTTTGTCGTGGGGGAGGGGGGGGCAGTCCATCATCAGTATCCATCATTAGAAGGGAAAAGTTTCCCAATAGAGTCCTCTATAGGAGTCCTCCATTCGTGGAAAAACGTTCCATGTTAGAGTTCTCCATTCGCAGGTAAAAGTTCCATGCAGAGTTCTCCGATGGAGTCCTCCCTTTGGAGGAAAAATTCAATCGAGGGTAGACAATTAAATGGAAGCAGACTTTAGATTAACTGAAGATCCATGTAGTCCTTTTTTGAGTACGTATATTAAGCTCCCCAAATTTCATGCTTCTTGATAGCAACAACTACGATAAGAATAAGGAAATTTATAAATTAAAAAAAACTTGAACGCTTATTTTGTTAATGATACTCCTTACTAGGCACTTTTCACACTCGATTTTGTCATCTTTATTGCTATCAACTAATAGATTGTTGTTTTAGTGTTTTTTTCTTTAGGGGGAAGTCAGGTTTTGGTGGCTGGTCAGAGAAAAAAGTTAGCTGTCAAAGGAAGAGTCAGCCGTCTACTGGAGAGTCTTTGAGTTGCTCGACCTGGAGAGAAGCCTAGCGGATTACTTTCCCTAGAGTGAAATCTTAGAGTTTCTCACCTTGAAGGGGAGTCTTAGATTTTCTTGTCCCGGGGTTAATCTTAAAGATGCTCGCTCCAGAGGGGAGTTTTGGAGATGCTGGCTCTGGAGGGGAGTTTTCTAGATGCTCACCTAAAAGGGGGGTCTTAGAGTTGCTCACCCCAGAGGGGAGCCTTGGAGATGCTCACCTCAGTGGGTAGCCTTTGAGTTACTCACCCCAGAGGGGAGTCTTAAAGGTGTTGCATTCCTTATGGAGCTTGTTGATACCGGGTGGCGAATCATCTCGAGGGTCTTACTACCTATCAGAAATCTATGACATCATTATTGGTTGTGCTATTCAGGTTTGGATTCCCCAAGTGTCGGGTAGATTCAATAATGCTTGAACTCCTTCAAGCCCCTTAGCCATGATCCTTCACATTGACATAATAAAAATGGTAATACACATGTTTCTGCATGTAAAGAGTATTGAGTATTGTATGTGTATAAAAATACAAGATATAGGAAAGTTTTACTTAAAATTTCATAAGGCCATAAAACTTTCATAAATAAGTTATATATATATATATATATATATATTTATATTTAACCGTGAGCAGGTGGCCAGCTGGAGTCAATTGGAACAACGATCAGTCAAACATCAGGTTGTCGACTATTGGCGGAGGTTTCAGGATGGTGCAATGGTCAGCCTGAGTCATGAAGTGAGTGGCCAACCAGAGTGAGGTGGATGATCGATAGGTAAGTGGTCGGTCATACAGGTAACCTTTGGACACAAACATAAAATTTAAGTGACATGTATTTATTATGTATAAATGTAATAATTTATTGGTATGTATGTAAATCTTCATTGTTTTTAGGTGAGCAATTGGAAATCAAAGAGAAGGCCGACGGTGGTCAGCTATATGCAAGTTGCAAGTGGCACAAATGTCTGGTAAGTAAAAGCTAGTGCAAGCAGATGGAACATTGGTCAATCTAGTAAATAACCAATAAGTCGTGGGTCAATGAAGAAGGTACATACTTGACCACACTGAAAGAGATCATCTGTGGCTTAAAAGAACAAATTGTTATAATGACAACTCGGTCCTAATCCACCAAGCTCTAGTCATAAAGTTTGTTTAGTGTGAGTTTAAATCTGACAATCAAGTTTTTTTACTACTCATATGGATTCTTCAACTTCTCTACAGTCACCACATTCATGATGTCCTCCTTTGTCATTTGGGGTAAGAAACTGTGATCAGTTAGTTCTTTACTGTCACCACTTTCATCATGTCCTCCTTATCATTTGGGGTAAGAAATCATGATCAGTTAAATTATCCATTTTGTCAAACCCATCCAACATCTCAACCTGCTACTGATAGTACTCAGCCATAACATCTTCTTTAACTAAGGTGCCAAGGTAGTGATAAGAAGAATGAGGGTGCTTCTGCTTTAAAAAATTTGCACGATAGAACCCATTGAAGTTGAGCCGCCACGAGCGCTCACGCTCACTAAACACTGCCAAGAGTACCTTCAACCCTTTAATATCTCCATTAGAACCCTACGAGGCATTACATAATCTTTTTAGGAATGCAACCCAATCTTGCTCCACTAAGTTGGAAGGGCCTCAGTGGGGAAGGCAGTATCCCCGGAAGTGCTTTAGGTAATTTTTGACACCACTATAAGGATGGAGCGGCTTTTTAGGTCTAAGATGAACTCTAATGAGATCTTCTCTACACTTTCATGGCCCTCTTTCCAATGGCTGTCGTGCAGCATTCAAACCCATGAGTCCTGCACTTGGGAATGTTCTAGTCATCGAGTGTATTCATAGTCAAGGTGAACAAAAACTCTTTCTACAATGGGTAGAAGCTTGAGCTTCTCTTGCAATGCATCTACAATATCATGTGCTTCCCTAGGAAGCATATTAGGTGGCAAGATGATGTCCACCTTAATAAAGTAGAGAGAACCAAAGCCGTACACCCTGTGATGGTTCTAGCATAGATGCGTTAGCTTTTGGAGAAACTTCAGAGGCCACAGTTTTCTCTATGAGCAAGTGCATGTCTTCTAGAGATATCATCAGTTAGGTTCTGATGGTGTAGATGTCCAATAATATTGCTCTATAAGGGTCAATGCAATCTGTTATTTTAATGGCAAGAAGAGCAGTGAGGAGGCTAATCATGTTAATATCAAAAGAATAAAAAGTGCTCCTATGCATAAGACCTTATGTTTTCATTTGTGAATGGTCGAAAATAAAAAACAAGACAAAGATTTACAACGACTATGGATAGCATGATGTCCACAACCCATATCTCTTACCCCTTTTTCAAGCTAAATTCACTTTCATCAGAATAATTGAGCGTACAGATTCCATAATTATTTGGAGGCCAAGAGTTGCCATGACAGATGCAAACACAGAGAAACCTAACAGATGCATGTACTCATTATTAAATCCCACATGGGACAGAAAGGCTGCCGAAGAAAACTTGTAGGTGATGGCTAGTTGGTAGATACAATAAGCCAATAGACATAACAGATTGGCAATTGCTTCCATCACTAAATTTTTCTTGTGATGGAGAGGTGATCTTCATGTTTGATAGATGATCAACAATAATAGACCAAAAAATTGAGATCTTGTTCACAACAGAGAAAGTGAGGAGAAAGATCAGCAGGTGAGGTGAACAAGTGGTTGGAATTGTCGGCTCGCGGGGAAAGGACAGTCACTATAATGTGGTTGTCAGCTTGAGAATATGGTCGATCAATGTGGCAAGGCTACTAGCAAGGATAGCAAATAGGGTAAAGAAGTGGGTAGTGAGGAAAAAATATAGCTTAGGCTATGAAGATAAAGTTATCGAGCTCCGCAGGTGGAGATCTATGCACTGGGAGAGTGTTCGAGGTCTAGAGATCTGAAAATGGAGAGTGTGTATAGATTTATGAGATGAGATAATTGATAATTTTGCATGCCCCCCTATGTGTTCTTAGCTAGGTGTTTCTCTCTAAAGAATTTTTGTTCAACATTGTTGATCTTCCTGTTGACAACGCGATTCCATGCTCACCACACCTTTTAGGATGTTGAACCAAATCTATCCAGTAGACCATGCCCAAGGAATAGATTGTGGGAGGTAGAGAAATGAGTGAGAGAGAGAGAGAGAGAGAGAGAGAGAGGAACATAAGAAGAAGAAGACTTCCCTCTTGGGGCAAATCAAGGTGTTCCTGGGCTTGTGGACCAATTATATTTAAGAGAAGTAGAGATTATAAGTGGGGGGAGCCAAGAAGCTCCCTTACATGAAAGGGCTCTCCTATTTATAGATAATTGGAGGTCCAAAAAGTAAATTACAACATTACTCTTCTTTTAAGAGGGGGATATTATAATCTTTTATATTATTGTGCTATGTTAAAATTTCCTCTGTCGGAATCCTCCATCAGGGTAGATGTCCCTCAACTGAGTTCTTTGTTAGGGAAAAATGCCTTCGTCAAAGTCCTCATTTAGGAGGAAAATACCTTCATCTAAGTCCTATATCAGGGGAAAAAGTCCTTTTTTGGTATCCTCTATCATATGGGAAAAGATTCTCTTCAAAGTCCTTCATTCAAAGGAAAGAGTTCCTTGTCAGAGTCCTCCGTTCGAATGAAAAAAATCAGCCGAGGTATCCATTTTGATGAGATGAAGCATCAAATTCCCCTGAGATCCTTGTAAACCATTTTTGAGTATACAAATGAAAATATAAAACTCTCTAGACTCTATGATGAATTATAAAGGGTGGACTATCCTAGACTTAGGTAATAACATCCCAAGCCTGAATGTTTATGAATTTTCATCATCTTGGGGATGTTTGTATCTGTCAACTATAACCAACAACATAATCAGGAATCCTTCTTAAATGTTGTAGCATAGAGGATTTGTAGTTTCGTGGTAATCTAAAATGTCAACATCAGTAATCATGGGTTCATCATTCTAAGATCTCAGAGAATAGGTTTATTTATTTTGCATGTTATAGTGCTTAGCACTAACTAAGGAACCTTTCAAACTAACCTAGGTTTCGATACTCAGACTAACATGGGATAAATGTATGATCCTCAGTCTGGTGTCTAAGTTAGCTAACCTAAGGTTCACGTCAGATATACTTAGGTTTGTTCTTATTCTTTATCTTAATTTATTTTAAATATTATTTGAGATTCAATCTTTAATTTCTATTTTATTTTAATTCCTAGGTTTGTCATTCAAGGTGAGCTATCAAAATTTTCTTAAGTTTTTTAGTTTAATTCTACCTTGAATTTGATATGAATTCTTGTGGAGAAAATAATCTTATGAGGGACTTTCATCCTACTTTTTATTTTATGTATTTATTATTATTTTTTTTGCTATTTTAAGAGTACACATGGAATATAAAACATAAATCTAGGCATGAAAATATCATATTTTTAGCCTGGATTAGACTTGCATCAAGTTTGAGCTGAGGTATGGTATAAGCAGTCAGCTGATTTAGGCAGGGGATGAACTTGGGTTTTATCTGAGTTGGACTTAGGTTGACCTGGGTTGGATCTGGATTGACTTGAGTTGGACTTGGGTTGACTTGATTTGGACCTCAATTGACCTTGGATAGACATGGGTTGACATAGATTGACCTGGGTTGGACCATGGTCGACTTAGGTTAGACCCGGGTTGGACGAGGGTCGAACATGGTAAGGATCTCGGTTAACCTAGGTTAGACATAAATTAACTTGAGCTAGACCTAGGCTGAACCTAGTTGACCTGGGTTGAACTTGGGTTGACTTAGGTTAGACCTAGATTAACTTGGGTCGAACTCGGGCTGATCTAGGTTTGACTTGGTTTGATCTGGGTTGGACTTGGGTTGACCATTGTTTGACTAAGATTGACTTAGGTTTGAACTAGGTCGACCTGGGTGGACCTAGGTAAGGTTTAGGTTGAGTCAGGTCCGGTCTAGGTTGGATCATATTATGCTGGTTTAAGTTAAGTCAGTGTTAGGCCATGTTCAATTGTCCTGAGCAAACCCAAACCCAATCATAATCCAAGGCTATTGAGTTGGGTTAGCCTAGCTTAAACCTAAACTTAAGAACTACTTAAACTTAAATTAAAGGGCAGAGAAGAGAGAACTTAACTAAAAGAAGACTGATCGGAGGATGAATCTCGCTGGAGAAATTCCTTCCTTATTTCTTTTCTCTGTGCAGTTCTTCACTACAATGGAGTCTGAAAAAAAGGGAGAGGACTTGAGTTAGAATTAGAATTTCAAGGGAGGGAGAACTCACACCTATTTATATATCGAGGCCATTTGTGTCCATCAATTGAGTAGTTATTTGATGACCCGGATCATTCCACCTATTGGAGGTGCCATGGATCCTTGCTGGCGAAGTGACATGATGATTCATCATCAGATCCAAGGACAAAGGCTACAAAAAAGTGGCATGGCTTGACACGTGGTCACGCCTGCATCAGGCATGATCACCCCAGAGTATATTGGGATGTGACCGTGTGAAAACTAGGCATGATCACATTGGGGTGTATCGGGTTTTGACCATGCCTGGACTAGCTGTGATCACACCTAGGACAATGTTATCAGGCTAGGCCGCCAAAAGTTAGTGTACTATACTCGAATCGAAAGAGACTATACCAGGCTAACATGTAGCATAAACGTGTGTCATATGTGACAAAAAATGAGGTCAATAACGACATTCATAAATTTTGTTAGATTTGGTTGCATCGGGTTAAGGGCACCATAAGGGAGATTACACCTCGCCCGAGTGGAAACCAAAATACTCATTCAAATGATAAGGACAAGCGATGTATGATGTTTGTGCAAATGTTTCATATATGACTTCTATAGATTTTAAAGCCTAAAAAAAAGCAAGCATGGCGAAATAAAATTTTCACACATAACATATCTAAGAATATAAGTATCAAGAAAAAAATATTTCATACACTAGCATATGTAAGCATCAAGCCTAAATTTTATCATACATCATGAAGCTCTCATTCTGCATAATGCTTAGAGTACTGCTTAGGGTGGAACCACGTGTGGTTTAGGTTATCCTGCCCTGATTTTCTCATTAAGTGAAAAATTTGGAGTAGAATTTGATAATGATGAAGAAATATTATAGCCACTTAAATCCATTGGGAAACCCACAGTACATAAAATTAAATCATTTGTTGGATCCAGAACTAGAAGTGGGGGTACATATAGACCTTCTACATTAGCTGCAGGACCATCTACTTATGGTATTATTTCACTTGAAAATATTATAGAGTAGTTGATGATTCAACAATCAGATATAATGACTTTGCAGAATATAATAGGGGTTTGGAATCAAGGAATGCTCATAATGAATAACATCAGCATAAAAGAGTTCAAGATTGATATTGCATATCAAGAGGATATAGTTAGATATCTTAGGGATGATCATATTGTAGATGTTCCCACATGGCCCAATTTTAAGCCTTATGTGCAAGATAACTTTGAAGACGAAGAAGACGAAGAGGAAGAGGAAGATGATTAATGATGATTTATTGGGTATTATCTATTTTCACTTATTGTAGTTTGATTTGTTTTATTGTTGTTGTTATGATTTGGACATTTAGGTGAATTGTAAGTGGTATTATTAAACTTTTTTATGTGTATAGATGTAAATTATTTTAGCATATTTTTCTTTCGTTAATTTACTATGTATGTTCTTAATTCACCTTTTCTTAGCAAATTATGTAGATATATTATGCTTCATTTAATGTTTTAATACATGTACTATTTAAATTGGTACCTGCAATGTGTCAGAGCCAAAATTCTTGTTCAGAACCCTCTACAGGTTAGTCTTATTTTTATGCATTTACTCTTTTCGCTCCACCTACATTTTTTGTACAGAATGCTTTACTTATTAAAAATCTAAGTTTGGGGGAAAGAAAAATTTCTTTGGAAAGAAAAATAAATTTTATTTGTCTTCAATTAGCTATATTTTAAAAATTAATTAACACGACATTTGTTATTAGTGGCTGACTTTAGGTAACTATATTTTAGTTTTTAAATATAATAGTAAATTTAAGCAAAAATCATTAATAATGAAGGTAAATTCTATAGTTAAGATATTTAGTGTGAAAGGATAAGACTATGGTTTTTATCTATTTAAGAAAAAGAAATTGCATGTTTGAAGTATTAAGAATCATAGAGTTTCAAATAAGAAGAAAAGAATGATACTTTATGAAAAATAATTAAAGCTAATATGAATTTATAAAGTGAAGGAAGGTAAGAAGTTCTTAACTTCAAGATAAGGATAGTGAAGTTCGAAATTATTAAAGGCTATCCAGATATAGTAGTCCTCGCATGAAAAAGAAAAGAAAATAAAGGATTGAAAATGATTCTAAAAGGAAAAAAAAGAAAAGAAAAAGGAAAGGAAAAGAAAATTGTGTAAGGAGAAACTTGAGGAGATGCCTAATAAAAAATTTGCTTCACCTGAATCAACTTGAGGAAAAAGGCTTTATAACATTTTCTAAACTTGTATTTAAATATTAGCATTTTCACTAATTAAGTTTTCATGAAATTATTTTTCATATGGACATTCTATTTGACTTTGATATAACAAATTACAATTCTTCTTGGAATGAATAGAAAATCAAAAATCTTAAACTTGAGTACTATATGTTCTTATACTTTTAGTTTTAACCTAAGTTATTAAAAATTTTTCTTAAGTTATACTAATACATTTATTAAAAAAAGTTATAAAATTTTATAAGTTAATCTCTACCATAAGTCATATTTTTATGTAGTAAAAGAGTTACTTGTGGACAAGTAACATTTAAGTTTAGGGGATTTTGATACACAAAAAAAATGTATAATTTTATGTATACATTTTATGCTTAACATTGGTAATATTGCACTTTTAAGAATGATGTTTTCATGTTTTGTTGCCTGTATATTGATTTTAGGCATTTTGAGCCAAAAGAAGCAAAAAAGAAGAAATTTTGAGTAAAAATGCAATTTTTCAGCGTACTAGTGCTAGAGGCATGGGAACTGGCGCCTGAGGTGCTAGAATCTAGAAAGATTTGCGGAACTCTAGTAAACATGTGCTAGAGATGCTAGAGACGAATCTAAATGAACTGATGGCAGTTATTGACTATTTTTGAGATGTTACAGAAGGCTCCAAGTAATAAAAACTGCCCATGGAGTGGTTAAATGCATCTAGACACTTGAGGAAGGCTCTAAAATGAAGAGATATGTCTCTTGGACAAGGGGATTTGTCCTTTGATGTGAAAAGGACTACCTCTTGGGAAAAAGAGAGAATTTTTTAATCTCTTTAGAGAAGAGGGGCTGACGCCACTCCTGAGAAGTCAAGGAGGTCATGGAGTGTGTGGCGTGTGGAGTCATTGGAGGAGAGTATAGAGTTACGTTTTGGAGAGAATTTTCTTTTAGAGATTGTAAGAGGAGAGGAAATATGAGAGATTTTTTCTTCATTACATTTCTAAGGAAAAAATAAGGGTGATTGTAAAAAGAGAAAGTGTTTTAAGGGAACTTCATGGGATTTTCTTGAGGAGGACTGTGAGATAAGTTGTATTTTTTTACTTTCTTTAATTTGTAAACTTGTTTTAATATATAAAATTCATGTTTTGTCATATCCACCTCATGAATCTTGAGTAGTTTTCTTTGTCCTTCTCCTTATAATAAGAAATGATTTAATGAAGAGTTAATATTGCTGTGCAAGGTTTTAAATGTCAATAAATTGTGATGATTCAAACTCTGATCTTTATTTATTTTTTTGATCTGGCCAATTGAAATGTTAAATTTTGTTCAGAAACATAAGATCTGACAGTGTTATGCTTTATACAACAAGGTGAGTCATATTCAATTTCATGGGTGAGAATGTAGTCCATGGGGTTGAGAGGAAATAAATAGGGAAATATATTTTGATGGGTGTAAAATTAAAGATTATAAGGTGACAAACTAAAATCCTCAACTTATTCCAGTTGCTTGAAAACTAAACTGAGATTGTTAGCCCTCGGGGGAGGGGGAAGTGGGAGCCAGTATCCTCTCAGCCTAACCACAGATTTGGGGACCAAACTCTAGATTAGCCAACATTTTTTATGCACTCGATAGAAGGTAAAGAATATGATTGCTCTTATTTGGCAAAATATAATTTTATATAATTTTAAATAATTTTAGTTACTTCGTTAACCAAAAACTCATTGTAAAGGAGAACGATGCTTTCATAAATTTGAACTCCTCGTTACAAAACTTTGTTTAGTCTTAATAAGTTTAACTTTGAAGTTTAGAAATTAGCTTAGTTAACTTAGTTCTTTATGCTACATTTCATTTAGCATACATTAAATTTACTTTAGATTTATTTTTCTTACTTAGGTTTTTTAGTTGAATACTATGTTTTACATTATAACCATATAAATTTCTATCTCCTATGGGATCAATACGTAAGACTCAATTTAGCCCTTTATTACTTGAGCAATACCTATGCTTGTGTAATTATTACGATTAACAACTTAAAGATTTTAAAATAAAAAACTATTTAAACTAAAGTGGTTTTTATTGTGATTGATGTGCATATTTACTAATTGTGCTGCCTTGTTTGTGTTGTAGTATTGAAAGATATTTACAATGCATACATAAAATTTGTATCGTTTGGGCATCCTTGACAGAGAGACAACAGTAAATTACTTTATAATTTGGAAGATTGTCGACACTAAAAAGTTGGGAAGTTTTCGCTTGCCGGAATAGAAATCCCACACCTAATTTAATATATATATATATATATATATATATACATATATATANCACGTAATTCCTATACTTATTACTGATTCATGATAAGAAAAAAGATATTTTCCTATTAAGTAATTTTCTTCTCTAAAAACTTTAGTTATCTTTTTAAGTTGTTACTGTTTCGTTAAAATATCAAAAATACCAAAATATGTAAATTTTAAATTCCTGCAAAAAAATTTATTTTTAGTTTAAGTAATTATCTTTTTAAAATTGGAAAAACTTTCTAAAAAGTGCATATTGCATAATCTTCCCTGTGGGTTTGATATTCATGTCTTAATCAAAAAGTCATATATTACTTGATAATAATACGTATACTTGCATAGTATCCCAATATAAATATATATAAATTAAAAAGTTAAATTCTTATTTTTCTTCAGGATCAAAAGTTTTAGGTTTGTTGCAAAATAAGGAAATATAAGTGAAAAATATCATTATAACTATTGTTATACTGTGCATAAGCATAATGTACAGGATCACATGTGACACTATTTGGCACAAGTTATGCCACATAACACATGGTTTCATCAAGAATACCACATCATTTCACCTAGGTGTATGAATCTACTCAGTGTAAGTCATATTACATAGTATATATGACATCACCTAGCATTTTCATAGACATATTATGTTATTCTATCATGGTCATATCACATAGCTTGATTGTATCCATGATGGATTTTTCTCACTTTCATGTGTGTTTTCTTCACCTTGTGTGATCATAATTAGAAAGTAAATCATAAATATTTATGCATGTCATTTGATGTGAGTACTTCCACCTCACATCTAATGTGTCATCTTGTGCTTGTTATGATTGATTACACCTAGCTCAAGCAGACATATCATGCTAAACGACTTTATATTTTGTGCCATCCTTACATGAAACCTTAGGAGAGTCAACACCTAGGTGACAAATTTCCATTTTAGATTTGTGACCTGATGTTAATTGCAATTCTTTAATGAGTATTGCTCCTGGGTATAAGTTTAATAGAAATGCAAATTATTGCATTGTGATTAGTATGTGTAGGATTGTCTGAGGATCCAAAAAATCTAAAAGGTTTCACTTGGCTTATTTAGCCACATATATGAGACCCTATTTTAAAATTTTAAGAAAAATAATATTAGTAACTGACACACCTAAAATATATAGTGTTTTTAGACGTATTTTTATACCTTATTTTGAGATATTGCACTTTAATGGAAGGTATTTGTGTGTTTTTCTTTCAGGTACAAGTAAAAAGGTGAAAAATGCTAAAAGGAGTGAAAAAGGATCGAATTTGGATCAAATAGGTGAAAATTGTGCTAAAGTGTTTTGGCGCATAAGCGTCGGTGAAACAGAGAAGGCCGCGCCAAAGCGCCAGAGGCATCGCACTTAAGAGCCAGAGGCAGTTATTTGGTGGTTTTCTTTTGGCCAAATTTTGAAGAGGTATTTGAGGCACCTATTGGCTAAAGAGGATGGTTATGACCACTAGGAATGAAAATATTATTAAAAGACTTGCAAAAGGAGGCATCCCTTGGAGAATACATCGAATTTGGATACATTTTGAAGAGTTTCCAAGGCACCTCTTGTAGATTTATAAGAGAAGGAAGTTTTTTTACATTTGAAGTGGGTGCTTGAAGAGGGAGAGGGTGCTTGAAGAGGGAGAGAGTGTTGGACTCTTGAGAAAATCATGGAGAATCTTGTGGAGAGATTCAAGCACCACAAAAATTTACCTTATCCTTTTTGTTTTTAGTTTATTTTGAGAGAGTTGTAAAAGAGAAGAGATTCAAAGGAACTTCAAGAGCTTGGTGGAGGATTTGAGATAGGTTTTTATCTTTGGTTTTTAAAATACCTTTGGTTTTAATCGAGATTTCTTCTTGGTTTGACAATGATTTCTACTTTTAAACTAAAGTGTGGTTTTATTTTCTCCATGGATTCTGAGTAGTTTTCTTTATCTTTCTTCTTAAAATGCTAAGTAATTAAATTATTGAATATAAGTTGTGGAGTGTATTAATCTTTAATGTTGGAAGAAGTTGTGATGGTTCAACTCCATGCACTTCATTTACTTCTTGATTTGGCCTATCCGGATGTTAAAATTTGTTGTGAGAACATGTAAGAACCAGGCTGTTATTGTCTCACTCAACAATTGAAAAGAATCATATGAGATTGTATGAATGAGAATGTAATTCATATGATTTAGTTCAAATAAATAGGGAAATAATCATTGAAAGGTGCATATTTAGAGGACTTTAAAATGACAGGTTAAAGCCCCCAACTTAGTTTATTGTTTTAGGTTCTGATACGAGATGTTAGCTCTCAAGTGGAGGGAATCTAGGGAAATCTAGAGTGAGCGTTGATATCTTCCCTGCCTAGCTGGTCTTCAGAATTATTCAAACTTTAAATTAGCCAATGTTCTTTATAGCATCTCTAGTAAGGGTCTGCCTAGCCGATCTTCAGAACTATTCAAACTTTAAATTAGCCAATGTTCTTTATAGCAACTCTAGTAAGGGTAAAGAATGTAATTGCTCTTATTTGACACAACACAATTTGCATACTTCCACACCAGAATTCCTATGCTTATTACTTATTTATGATAAGGAGAAAGATATTTTCAAATTCAATGTTTTTCTTTTACATAAACTCAAGTTATCATTTTAAATTGTTATTGTTTTGTCAAAATATCAAAAACACCAAAAAGATTTGAATTTTTATTACTGTGAATACATCTCTAGTTTAAGTAATTGTCTTTTTAAAATAGAAAGTTTGTTGTTCAATAGAGCATATTGCATAATTTTCTTGTGGGTTCGATATTCAGGTCTTAATCAAAAAGTCTTATATTACTTGATAACGATACATATATTTACATAGTATT
>JXCR01100230.1:23011-53158 GCA_002079205.1 Phalaenopsis hybrid cultivar
CATGCTTATATTAAATACAAGAGGAAGTGCAATACCATTCACTCTATTTACTCTTCTGAGGGTAGATGGATTAATGACAATGATCTTATTGCTTTGGATGTTGTTAAGTACTACAGCTCCTTACTGAACTCTTCAGTTGATCTAAATACTGATTTTGAAAACTATTTTACTGAAGAATTAGATTACACTAATCAGCTCAAACTCACTGAACCCCCTTATGATGATGAAATTTGGGATGCCTTAAACACCATTGACAACTCCAAATATGCTGGCCCTGATGGTTTTACTGCTGGCTTTTATAAAAAGGCTTGGCACATTATTAAAAAGGAGGTAATTGAGGCTATCAAGAGTTTCTTCAGGGGGGTCAATCTCCCTAGCTATTTTAAAGATACTTCTATTGTGCTATCTCCTAAAGGAGATATGCAGAAAACTTGGAAACACTACAGGCCTATCAGCCTTACTTCTGTCATAAGTAAACTCATCAGCAAGATCATAGTAAGAAGACTCCAACCTCACCTTGACAAGATTATATGCCCAAACCAGACTGCATTCATTAAAGGAGATCCATCACTGATAATGTGTTGCTGGCACAAGAACTTATTCTGGATTTCAATAAAATCAGTAGGGGGTAATCTTATCTATAAACTAGATATTAAAAAAGCTTATGACACCATTGATTGGAAATTTATTTTGGGGATTCTTGCTGCCAGAGGTTTTCAACCTAATTTCTGTAAATTCATCCATAGGTGGCTCATTAGTAACAAGCATTCTTTTCTTATCAATGGCAGAGCCTGGGGGGGTTCTTTCACAGCTACCAGAGGGCTCAAACAAGGTGACCCACTCTCTCATCTCCAAAAAGCTGGGGGACTCTAGAATTTGGACTAATATGCTTAAAATTAGACACCTTGCTGAAGAAATGTACATTTGGGATTTGGGGAATGGTCAAGTGAACTTCTGGCTAGACCATTGGTGTCCTAAAGACTGGCTAGGGGCTCCCCCCTCGGATTTCAACCCTCACCTTTCAGTTTATGATCTTTGGAGGGGGACTTCTGGTCTGTTACTAAGCTCCAATCCATTCTACAGGAGCCCCATCTATCTCAAGTTACTAAGATTGTTTTTGATAAAGGTAGGAAATACAAAATTATCTGGCATTGCTATGCTAACCAAATTTTGACTAAAGTCATCTATGCCAAGCTTTACTGTTGGGATCATGTCCCTTGGGGTGAAGCCGTTTGGAACAGATATCTATCCCCCTCTATATCATTCTTTTGTTGGAGGTTCTTCAACAATCTGCTGCCAACTGATGATATTATTAAACTTAAGAGTTTGAGAGGGCCTTCTAGATGCTATCTTTGTCAAAGATTTGAAGAGGACAACAACCACCTCTTCTTTAACTGTGAGTTTGCTCAAGAAGTGTGGAAGGCACTTCTTACTAAGATTAAAGTTGAGTGCTTGGATAAGGACTGGTCCAATATCAAAGATGGATGGCACAGTTGGAAAAGTAAAAAAGGTGATTCTATCCCTTTTATTGTGGCCTGGTTCTTGTGGATGTGCAGAAACAGCAGAAAACATGAAGACAAGCCTATTCATCATTCCAAGGTTACTAGAAACTGTGCTTCCTACTTAAACAAGCTGATTCAACTTAACAACTTCCCTAATATTAGTTTGCCTCAGACTACTGTAACCAAAAGTCATAACAAGATTGAGAAAGTTATTTGACAACCCCCTGATCAACATACCATGAAGATTAATACTGATGGTAGCTTTTTTGAATGGGGTACTGGGGTGGGGGGTGTTTTTAGAGATTCCTCGAGCAAATGCTTGTTGTTCTTTCATGCTCCTACTGAGGCCCATGATGCTCTGGAAGCTGAGCTTATTGTTGTTTACTGGGCCCTTACCTTTGCACTGAAAGTTGCATGGTATAAACTGTGGATTGAGGTGGACTCTATTCAACTTATTACTTTCCTCAACACTGAACAGCTGTCCTCTTGCCATCATATACATTGGAAACAGAAAATTGGCAATCTCAATAAGCTGTTTAAAGTCAATATGTTTTTTATCTACATAGAAGGAAACCAACCTGCTAATTGGCTTGCCAGACATGGCCTTTATACTAACTCCATTTCTGTTGCAAAAAGGCCCCCCACCCCTCTTGCTCTCCTACTTCATGGTGATAAGTTGGAGAAACCTCATCTAAGAATCAAGGCTAATCAACTCAAAGATCTCTATTTTTTTTTGGGCTTCCTCTTCTCTTTTTATCATTATTTAGTTTTTTCTATGTTCTTGTATGTTATACTTTTGTTGATTGGTCACTCTCTTGGTGTCATTTGTATTTTGGTTTATAGTTAGGGGACCATTCCAGTGGAATCTTTTGTACTGTTTTTAATGATTAACATGAATGGAGCCGAATAATGCTCCTTCCACCAAATATATATATATATATATATATATNCATAAAAAAGTCAGTAAACATATTTCAAATTGGAATTGGGAGGTGATTGGGAACATAGATAATAAAGTCCTTGAGGCTGAATAGAAGGTATTACAATTAAACAGCTCATGTCTTATGGCATAGGGTCTGAAATGGATCTTCAGTCTACAAATGAACATCTGCTGGATGCATTCAACACGCAAGAGGCATTCTATGCTCAGAAGGCCAACAAACTGAAGTTTTGTGAGGGGGATAGAAATTCTAAATATTATCATGCTTGCATCAACAATAGGAGGAAATGCAATACAATTCATAAAATCCTTTCTCAGGAGGGTCACTGGATCACTACTGCTGATGGCATAGCTAATAATGTTGTTCAATATTTTCAAAATATTTTCAAACAAACTCCTACCTATCAACCTCCTATTAAGTATAACTTGTCTGATAAGGAAAGGGGGTTCACTAAAAGCTCATCTCTCAGTGATATTCCTGATGAAAAGGAAATATGGGAAGCTCTGAACTCCATTGACAGCACTAAAGTTGCTGGTCCTGATGGGTTCACAGCAGATTTTTATAAAAAGGCATGGCTGATTGTGAAGGGTGAGGTCACTGCTACTGTCAAAAGCTTTTTCTGGGGGGGCTGATCTCCCCAAATACTTCTCCTCATCTACTATTACTTTGGTTCCAAAGGAAAAAACTCCTCACAAATTGGAAATTTTTAGACCCATTAGCCTCACTTCCGTTATATCCAAGATAATAAGCAAAGTCCTGGTCCACAGATTACAACCTCATTTAAATCAGCTTATATGCAGGAATCAAGCTGCCTTCATCAAGGATAGAAGTATTATTGATAATGTGCTCTTGGCTCAAGAGTTGGTACTGGATTTGGATGGAATCACTAGAGGAGGTAACTTAATTCTCAAATTGGATATCAAAAAGGCATATTACACAATCAGTTGGAAGTTTATTGACCAAGTTCTCATTGTTAGAGGTTTCTCCCCTTCCTTTATCTCTCTAATAAACAGATGGTTGGCTAATAATTTCCATTCTATCTTCATTAATGGGACCTCCCATGGGTTCTTCAGTGCATCTAGAGGTATCAAACAAGGTGACCCCCTTTCCCCTACCATTTTTATTTTGGTTTTTGACTACTTATCCAGAATCTTGAATGAGTTGGCAACCAGGAAACCCCACTCCCTTTATAGCCACAGATCTTCCACCTTAATCAATCATTTGGTCTTTGCTGATGACATCATTATTTTTTCAAAATCTTCCAAATCAGCTGTTAAATTATTCATGCAAAGCTTGGAGATATTTTAGGAGGCCTCTGGTATGAAATTAAATAAACAGAAGTGCATCTCCATCTTCATCAAACAATGCAAAAGTGAGTTAAAGACTTGGGTTTTTGATTTCACTGGCTTTACCAATAGCCATCTTCCCATGAAATATCTTGGGGTAATTCTTATCAAAGGAAGAAAAAAAATTCTTAGTTTGATCACATTTTAGAAAAGATTCAAAGCAAACTTTAAGCATGGGAGAATTCCTTTTTATCCAATGGGGGTAGGATAACACTTCTGAAAAGTGTTTTATCTGCTATTCCCTTCTATCTCCTGCAAATGAATATATTGAAAAAGTCTACTCAAAGATTATTAGAAGGGATTTTCAATAGATTTCTATGGGCTGGTCAAAGGAAGAAAAAATACTGGACTAAATGGGCTAAGGTGTGTAAACCTGTTATGGAAGGTGGGTTAGGCTTCAAGTCCTTCCCCCAAATTATGCATACTAATATGTGCAAACTCTGGATCAAATTCAGATCTTAGTCCTCACTTTGGGCTGAATTCTTAAAAGGAAAATATTGCAAGCATCAACACCATACCCAATTATCTGTGGGTTTGGGGGACTCCCCCATTTGGAAAAAGATGTTATATATTAGGGAGGAAGCTAAAAAAATGTATGTTTGGGAGATTGGTGAGGGACTAGTAAACATCTTGTGGGACAATTGGTCTTTGGAAGGCAACCTTCTGAATGATCAAAATGCTCCAGCCTCTCCAAAGAATGTCAAGGACCTTTGGGAACATGATAAGTGGAATCTTACTCCTATTCTTCCTTTTTGCAGCCCTTCTCAAATCTCTAATATTCTGAAACTCTCTGTTAAACCTGGGCAAAAGGATAGAATTGTTATCAAAAAGAACTTACTTCCTTCTCAGCCTCCCCAACAGGTGGTGGATTGGGGTCAGACAATTTGGAATAAATTTCTCACTCCCTCCATGTCATTTTTTATATGGAGACTCTTCTTAAAACTGATTCCCACTGATGATATATTGAAGTTAAAGGGTCTAAGAGGTCCCTCTAGATGCTTTTTCTGTCTTACTGAGGAGGAAACAATTGCCAACCTATTTTTTGCCTGCCCCTGGGTGCAGGAAGTTTGGTCTATTGTGATTCGAAAGATGAATGTCCCAACTATGAACCTAACATGGGAGGTATTCTATAATTGCTGGTCAGATTGGAGGAAAATTAATCTTCAAGACAACCCCAACATTGTGGCTTGGTTTGTTTAGATGGCTAGAAACCATTTGAAATATGAAACTTCTCCTATAGAGCCAAAAAAGGTGGGTCTAAACTGTATTGCCTTTATACAAAAACTAATTAAATTTAAAAGCTTTGAAGCTGTGTTCGAGCTGAGCCCATCTTTTAATCCTTCCATTACCAAAGTTTTGAAAATTTGCTGGTCTCTACCAAAGTATGGATGGATAAAAGTTAACAGTGATGATAGCTATAAATCTCAGTCTGCTGGTATTGGTGGTGTCTTCAGGAATCATGAGGGGAGGTGCATCTTGTTCTTTCAATCTTCTGTTAAAGCTTTGGATCCCCTTGAAGCCAAATTTCAAGCTATTTTTTGGGCCCTTAACTTAGCCAGATCTTGCCATTTCAACCAGCTATGGGTTGAATCTGACTCTTTGATGCTTATTAATATTATCAAGGGCTCCTATGACACTCCATGGAACTTAACAAGCTAGATATCTGGGATTTATCAATTGTTGAAGAACTACTCTATAAAGTTCTACCATATCCACAGAGAAGGAAATAGACCCTCCAATTGGCTAGCTAGAAGGGGTCTCTATACTGAAGAATCTGTGGTGAGCAGAAAGATACCTTCCCCANTTTGCAAAGTAAGGAAATATAAGTGAAAATATAAGAGATTATTATACTATTGCATATAAGCAGTTTTGAGATCAGTAACATCCACCATATTTTCAAAATATTTTTAAATTTAAGCATATAATATCTTGAACCTAAGTATAGTCAGTCTTTAAAAATATATTTTTTTTTTAAGTTGTCTTCTCTGAGTGACACATTTTAGCTTTTCTGCATCTTTAGAATAGGACTAGGGATGGTGACCCCATAAAATCACACCCCAGCCTTATACACATTTTTCAAACACATAGATGTATGTAATTAGAATACCTTGCTTTATATTCTTATTTAAAATAAGGTATGGTGTAGTAGTCTTTTCATATGTCTGTTAATTGTTCGATGGTTTGTGCCCAAACAGGAATTCTGTGTATTTTCCTTTGCTTGTTAACTAGGTGTGAGAGTTGTGCAGTAGTATATTCAAGGCTTATGTGGAGTTATGTGTAATAGGGATGGACATTAAAATTTATTCTGAGCCCCTTTTTACAAGTGTTACTTAGGTTTCCTCCTACAAGGCATGGCTTGTTAGATGCTTACATGATATAGCCCATGTTAATAGAAAGATTGCAAGTTGAGCCTTTTTTAATTATTTTGACTATACTTTTCTTAGTGTCTACAAATCGGAGTCTATATCAGAAGTAAGATATGAGCATGTGTTTCCAGGGTGCCTGCGGTACAAAATCATGCGGTAAGGATTAAGAGTAGTATGCTTTTAACTCGTACCATAGTTATGAGTCCATAGTTATGTATAAGTATTACGATCAGGTATGTATTTGTGGAGCCTGACTGTGATTTTTTTTCTTGGATATCTTGTCATTCTATCAACCCTACCTATTATTTATTTTATTGTTTTGTTTATTTTCTTGTGCTGAGTATTTAAATTCTTACTTTCTTTTGATTATGGATTGTTTGGGATTTTATGTTTGCAATTAAACTCCTTGGGACAAAACTTTTCTACAAAATGCTAATAACAAAAGGTTTATCTTAATTAAACTTTAGGATTAAAAATGAATCATTTTTAAAATGAGAAATTTACTTTATTATTTAAATTTCTTGCTTGGCATTTTTTTAGAGTTTAAAATGATTTTGCATCCATGGATAAATTCCAAGTCATATTAATAGGCCACATATTAATGATTTTCATAAACCATTACATCGTACTTGCAAGACCTGAAGAGAAGTGATCTTGCCCATCCAACTGACTGGCCAAATATATGTTTACATGCTTAGGAGGTTGTCTAAAGCAACTAGAATGTTAGAGGCTTGTTGATGAAAAGAAGGTATAAGTCCCTTGTTAGATGGGTTGGTTTTGTAGCCAGGCCATATTTTCCTTTCCATTTGATAGACTTCCTTGTCACATTCTTGGTAGGTATAATCCCCATTTTTATTAGTTGTATCTGAGTACAACCACAAAGAATTAGATGCTTCCTTCTCTTGACTTCAGGGCCACCAAAACTTCTTGGATACCGCAACATATGAATTGCTGACAAAGGATCTCTGGTTGCTTTAGTTTGATTACCTCTATGACCAGGTACACATAAAGACTTAATAGCTTGGGATGATGGATCCATAAAATCTTAACTCGACTATCTTTACCTACTTAGTATTTCCTTGAGCATTTATTGATATACCTCATTTGAGCCCATTTCAATTTTCTTACACATCGTTGAGATTATTTCATATGCCTCATTTCATGATTGGTTGCCACTTGTTTGGGATACATTGATAGATCTGAAATATTAGAATGATCCTATTTGAGATGGCCATATTAGTCCTTGGTATTCCTATTCATCATTTATCACAAAATTTAAGCAATTCCTTTAATCAAGAAAATTCTTGAGTATCCTCCAAAATATAATTAATAATGAGACACATTATTTTGGGGTTTTCTCTTGACCCCAAAATGAAAATATAATATTTGGTTCTCCAGATATATGTAAGTAATTTCAGTAGTATCTTGATCAAGGATATGATTTGAAAGTATTTTGACATGATCTTTATTTGGGCATACATTTTTTATGTATAACTCAAAGGTTATCTTATAGAAATTCTCTCCAATTTTTTACTTGTCTATCTAAATTTGTTAAATTTTCTCCCTTCTATATTTCTCTTCTTTTTTGTATTATTTTAAATTATTTAAGAAGAACCATTATTAAAAAAAAAAGTAAATTATAAATAAAATTAGACAATCTAGAGATTCCAAGTTAAAAAGAATCCAAAACAATTTCTTAGTAGCAAGAATTACCCAATTAAATTATCATAAGTTATGAAGTTGATTGGCTAAGCAATTTGATATTGAAGTATCTTGTTTGTGAATTATACAAGGTTCATAGAATTGCTTAAGATCTATAGCTTGCTTTTAGTTTTTATAACATAAAAAAATTCTATAAGAAAAATTAATTAAATTTAACAATTAAAGAACTTCATTTTATATACTACCAACATATGCACATGTATTATGAGTCATCCACTATTCTTAGTGATGAAGACTTCAAGTGTTCTTTTTTCATTATCTCCATAGTCTTGACGACAATATGAAGTGGACTTTGACTTGAAATTGAATGGTAAATAATTTTTTTTTTTGTCAAGGGCTTTATAATGTGTCATTAAGAGTGTAAAATTTTAAGATGGAATCACAAAAGAGTGGTTACAGTATATTTTAAATAATGGCAGTATGTAACGGTTTGAAGGATGTCAATCTTCAGTGCTTCTAATTTAGTGTTTAGCATTCACGAGAAAATATGAAATAGTAAGGGTTAAATCTAATAAAAATGTTAATTAAATATGTTTATTCTAACATTGGTGTATTGTATACATTATTAAGTTTTTTCTAGTGGTGTAAAAATGTTCAAGCAAAACTCAATCTAATAAAGCCAAACCTTGGCTAAGAGCATCCTTGGATGATTTGGCAGTGTTTCAAGTTGAAATATGATAGGAAATTATTATGAAAGTATTAAAAAAATAAGTAAGAATTTTTAAAACTTTTATAAAAATTAGTTTTCAATATCAACATTAATTTTTTTACTGCTCATCAAGGTACTAGGAATGGGAAAGTCATAAACCTCATCCCAAGGTTGAAGTGAGCCACCAAGATTTCCTCTCAACAGTAAGAATCCATTTCCTTTAAGATAATCATTAATCATTCCCTTCATTCAACAAAAAAGTATTTTTAGAAATATATTAATTTAGAAAAGCTTAAAATAAACTTAGAGGAGAAAGGAGTTGGGGCTAGCTATATGAATAAATATGTGAAGGAAAGTTGACACGCCTAAAAATTTCTTACTTTTTACTTACTTTTTCATATATATTTCATGCTCATTTATAATGATATTACACTTTAAAGGAATTTATTTTGCATATTAGTGGCTTCAGCTATAATAAATGGACTTTTTGAGAAAAGGAAGTAAAAATGGTGCAATTTGAAGTAAAAACAAGCAAGAAAGAAAACTTTGACCTAGCACATTTCGATGTGTCTTTCTTTTCTTTTTCTCCTTTATAATTCTCACATGTTTTTGAATGATATTAAACTTTAATGAAAAGTAGTTTTCATGCTTATCTTGTAGATATATCAGTTAGGAGCGTAGGAGCGAACACAACTAAAACATAGCGAAATGGAGCTGAAATGTTAGAGCTACTACAAGGTAGCATCAGAGGCGCCATAACTAGCGACTGAGGCACCAGAATCAAGATAACATGCTTTAGAGGCTTCAGAATGGTACTATAAGAGCCAAAATCTAGAGAACCGACACTAGAGGCACCATAAATTGGCATCAGAGGCGCTAGATACGGTTATGGACAGATTTTTGGCAGTTTTTTACTATTTTGAGATTTTTTAGAAGGATTTAAATGAATCTAATGCCCCATGGAGTGGTTAAATGAATCTAAACACTTGGGAGAGGCTCTTGAATGAAGAGATATGTCTCTTAGATGAAGATATTTGTCTCTTGGAATGAAATGATGTGTCATTTGGAAAAAAGAAGGAATTTTGTGTCTCTTTAAAATATAGGGGTTGGTGCCTCTCATCATAGGCGTGTGTATGAGGGGAAAATCGATATATATGTTTAGAGATCTTAGAATAAGAGCAGTGATTTAGATTTATACCTTTTCTAGAGATATTGGAGAGGGAATTTTGAGAGAATCTGTAAGGAATTGTATGAGCATTGCATGAATTGGCAGAAGACATTGTGGGAGAGAACTTTATCTTTCTTTCAAAGGGGAAAGCTAAGTGTTATGTTCCTCATTATCTTATGATTTTTTAAACACTTATCTAGTTGATTTACTTTGATGTAATGAAGTTTTTCATTGTCTTTTCTTTGTGCTTTGTGAGTATTATTTCTTACTCTTTCTTCTTGTTTGGAAATAGTGGCATGAGAAGATTATGTTGTTGTTTTCATTTTACTTTTCTTTTGCAATGAGTAAGATTTATGTGTAGGATTTTGGGATGCATGTTAGTGTGCAATTTAATTATAAATGTGATTATTTTTACTTGAACTTCATTTACATTGCAATTTAGACCTATTGTAAAGCTAAACTTTATTGAGAGGGATATGCTTTCTACAACAAAGTAAGAATCACATTTAATTTCATGGATGAGAATGTAGTCATGGGGTTGAGTGCAAATAAATAACAAAATATACTTTTATGGGTGTAGAATTGGAGATTTTTAGGTGACAAACTAAAATTATCAATTTGTTCTAATTGTTTGGAATCTATAGCGAAATTGTTAGCCCTCAGGCGAGGGAGAAGTGAGAGCTCTGGAGTAGCAGCCAGTATCATCTAAACCTAACCACAGATTTAGGGACCAAACTCTGAATTAGTCAATCTTCTTTATGCAATCTAAGAGGGTAAAGAATATGATTGCTCCTATTTAACACATGTAATATTTAAAGTATCTCATTCCTATACAATATATAATTCACTACATAAGAATAGTTGATTTTAACATCTCAAAATTCTCCAAACCAATTTATCCAAAAAAGGTTGTCTTTAAAATTAATATTTTCATTTAGGAGTAGTTGTTGGTTGTTTTAAACATAAGATTTACCTTTAGGAGTACTTGTCAAAAAAACCACTTAAATTGACCTTCCAAACTAAGGACTGATAGTAGTAGACTAGAATTACTTTAAGGGATTTCTTACTTCGCTTCTCCGTGGGATCGAAACTAAATTTTTTAAAGAAATCCCTATATTACTTGAAGTGATGCGTGCATTTGCGTAGAACCACTAGTGGGTGAAATATTTTATATATTTTATAACATTTCATAATTACTAAATAGTTTCAGGATGATTCAAGTTTTTGACACTATTACTGGGAATTAAATTCACATAAAACACGCAGAAAAATAGTACACACTAGGGGCGCATCAATTTTTTGACACCGTTGTCGGGGAAGCTTTTGTGAGAACTTGAGGAGAATTTTAGTTAAACCTATAAGACCAAGATTTGAATTTATTTATTATTATATAGTGCGTTTAGTTATTGTGTGTTTATTTTAAAGAAAATCCAAAATACCAAAACTATTTTTAATATCTATCATATTAGTTAAGTCTTTAGATTTGTATGTGTAGTTTAGGAGTTGCAGACCTTGAATTTTACGTGTCAGATTTGGAGAGAACTTTTGGGAGGATGAAGAATCAGAAAAAACTCCATGAATTTAATGTAGAAATGACATATCAACGGTATAATGAATATTCATATTTGGATTATAATGCTAGTAGCTTTGAAAGAGTAAACCCCAAGAGAGTGGCAAATTCTTAAGAAAATATGCTTACTATTTTAATTTCTCAGGTTGCGGATATTGAGAGGAAGTTAGATCAATACATAAAAAATTATCCTCAAGTACCTCCAGTAATTAAGGAAAACGCATTTGGACAATTGATCGAGCCTAACTATTTTTAAACTAGCCATGAGATATACAATCCTTATTCTAATTATTACAACTCAGGTTGGAAAATCATTTGAATTTTAATTGGAATAATATTTTTGGAAGAGAAAATTAATTTTGGGAAGATAATCAATTTAATCAGACATGTAATTGGAATTCTCAAGGTGATTTTAATGATAAACTCTCTTTTCCACATAATTTTAACATCAACCCACATAATGAGGAGAAGTAATTGCTGTTAGAATAGGTTATTAATCAATTAACGAGTCAGTTGGAAAGTCAAATGAGTGATCTTGAGATAAACCCTTTAGGATAGATTATTAATGTAATTAATAATTACCCCCCCACCCCCCCGAGATTTTACTTAGTGATCTTGAGATAAACCCTAAGGAGATGAATGATGAGAAATTTAAAATTATTAAACTTATATTTAGAAGAGAATTCGAGGATATGTTTCAAAAGAAATTTTAGTTGAGAGATGAGGATAACGAGATTGAAAGACCAATGGAATAAATTCCTAAGGAATTAGAAAAAGTTATTTCCTCAAATAAGATAAATATAGAAATACCACCTCCACCATTTACTCATCATCAATGGGAAAAATTGAAAGAAAATCTTGAATAGAAGAGTAGCCTAGAAGCATTTGATCCAAAATTTGAATTATCCAAACCGAGTTATGGGAAAAGGAAAGCTATTGCCTTGTCGCAAAACATAGGCGTGGGTGAGGACGAGGACTTATACCCGGACCTTTTTTTCTTTGCTTTGAAAACCCAAACGCTCCGCGCCTAAAGTAAAGGGCTGGTAGATCGAATGAATTCGATTAGGACTCATGTAGACCCGAACTCGATGTTCTTGAAGTATCATATAAAGATCCATTTCTTATAAATTTTACGGATAATATTAATATGAAATTTGAGAAAATCATTAAAAGAATATTTGATCTTGAAAGAAACATGAGGAACAATGATATGAATCAATTTGAAAAAGAAGACCAGAAAGAAAAATTAAAATTTGAGGAATTTGTAAGAATCCCTAGATTTGAAAAAGATTGGGTGATTGATCAAGGATTGCTTAAATGGAATTTTGATCAAGGAGGAATCATTTGTCAGGCTGTCAATGTTAAACCAAGCACTTTATGGGAGGTAACCCATAGTTATCAGTGAGGTTTGATTTAGTGTGCTTGAGAGTTATGATTGTTAGTGTTGTATTGTGTTTGTTTTAGTGTGAATTGATCAGTTTAATTGATGATTGGTGAATGTTTGGATTGGTAATGGTTTGATTTGATGTTTGTGTGTTATTAGGGAGGTGATTTCTTAACTTCTTACTATGTCTAGACTTATTTATTCTCTTATATTAGTTGGATTGACGAGTTCACTACGACTTGGGTATCACATATATTTGAGTTTTACAAGAGACATCATGAATTTTAACAATGAAAGTTCCATCTCAATTTGTTGCTTCCTTTCTCTGACTTTGTTTTCATTTGGTAGGAGTCATGAACCAATTTGATGAGTAACATGTGGATGAATTTACAATGGTTAGAGGTGCTTAATTAAAAGGATGAGCTGATGTCTAAGATTGGTGCCCGAGAGCCAATATATCAGAGATAATCTTATCTTTGGAATTATTCTCTATAAAATCTTTTAAAAAGTACCCATTATATCTATGTAGTGATTCCGTTAGAAATTGAAAGCAAGTTAATGAGATGCAATGAGTTAAAGGAAGAATTAACCTCATTTAACATGTGTGTTGTGTTTGTGTTTTATGACTATTTTTTGTTACAACTTTATATAGGACTTGAAGAATAGTTTTACATTCCTATTTTGATCCTTGTTATGCTAGTTAAACCTTTATTTAGTCAATTTCATTTTTTCATGTTTAGTTTAGATTTGCTTTCTACTACATGATTTCTATCTTGATTAATAATTATAGATGTTGTTGATAGGCATGTGTGGTAGACCAAATTTCTGAATTATTTTTCTTCCTGCTTATATTTTCTGTACTAAATGTTATACATGTTAAAAATCAAGTTTGGGGGTAGGAAGAAAAATAACATTTTAAAGTGAGCATACTTCCTTTTAGTTTAATATTATTGCATGCATGTTTTAGGGTAGATTTACTTTCTTCTGCAGTCATTCTATCTTGGTTATGCATGTATGTGAATTTGATAGGATGTTATAGTAGTTAGTAGATTTAGTTTTTACTTGTTCTTCTTGCTACATTTTATAAAGTTAAGTGCAAAATATTTAAAAATTCAAAGTTTGGAGGGAGAAAAATTTTTAAAGCTTAACTTTATTTGTCCTCAGTAGCCTGTATTTAATTTGAAATCAGTTTTAAAATGACTTGTGGTATGTGGTGTTACCTTTAGGTTACTATAATTTTGATTTTAGGAATGTTAGAAAAATAACCTAGTTGAAATCCTTTGTGAAGAAACTGTTCTTGAGTAAAGATATTTTGTAGGAAACTTTAGGAAATGATTTTGCTATTTATGGTAGAAAATAGTTAAATATTTGAAAAGCTAAGATTCTTAGATTTATAATTATTGAGAATTGAGCTTGTATTGAAACATTTTCATACTAATACTTACACTTTTAAAAAGTGAGGGAAAGTTTTGAGTTTTGGATTTTAGAAAAAGGATAGTGAAATTCAAAACTATTAAAGGTCTATCCAAATATAGTAATCCTCACATAAAAAAAAGAAAAAAAAAATGAGTAGGGATTAAAAAGAGCCTGAAAGAAAATAAAAAAAATGGAGAAAAAAAGGAAAAGAAAAAGAAAATATGTGAGGTGAAGCTTGAGGAGAAGCCTAATCAAAAATTGGTTTCACTCGAACCTTTTTAAGAGAAAAGCCATAGAAACAATCCTAAACTTATTCTTATTTCAAAAAATTATTGGTTAAATTGGTATAGATAAGGTGCTTAAATTCTGTTTTTAAACTTTCTATGAATATTTAGTCTGAGAATTTTCAATAACTTTTGAAGTAAATAAAAAATCAAATTCCTAAGTTGAATATGAGATATTCTTACACTCTCGTCCTAGGTTGATTTGCTAGAATTTCTCTTAAGTTACACTATAACATTTCTGAGACAACATTATAAGAAACTCTACTAAAACCCATGACCTCAAATAAAAAATTTAGTCTTTAAAGTTATAGGGTTACTTGAGGACAAGTAACATTTAAGTTTGAGGGATATTGACACGCCTAAAAATTACCTACTTTTTACCTACTTTTTCATATATATTTTATGCTCATCTTTAATGATATTACACTTTAAAGGGACGTATTTTGCATATATTTGGCTTCAGGTGCAAGAAATGGACTTTTGGAGAAAAGGAAGCAAAAATGGTGTAATTTGGAGTAAAAACGAGCAAGAAAGAAAATTCTGACCTCGCACATTTTGGTATGTCTTTCTTTGCTTAATCTCTTTTACATATCTCACATGTTTTTGAATGAAATTACACTTGAAAGAAAGGTTGTTTTCAAGCTTATCTTGTAGGTGTCTATGTTAGGAGTGAAACACAATTGAAACTGGGCGAAACGGTAGAGGTGTTGCAGGGTGCCACCAGAGGCGCCAGAACTAGCATCTGAGGCACAAAAACCTAGAGAATAGATGCCAAAGGCGCCAGAAATGCCAAAATCCAGAGAACCGGTGCCAGAGGCGCAAGAAAGCGATGCCAGAGGAGCTAGAAATCGATGTCGGGGGTGCCAGAGATGGCTATGGACCGATTTTTTGTAGTTTTTGACGTTTTTGAGATGTTCTAGAAGGCTCCAAGTGAATTAAATACCCCATGGCGTGGTTCAATGAATCTAGACACTTGAGAAAGGCTCTTGAATGAAGAGATATGTCTCTTGGATGAAGAGATTTGTCTCTTAGAATGAAAATACATGTCTTTTAGGAAAAAGAAGGAATTTTGTGTCTCTTTAATGTGTATGAGGGGAAACTTAAGAGGAATGTTTAGGCATCTTAGAATAGGAGCAGTAGAAATATAGATTTCTACCTTTTTTGCAGATATTATAGAGGGGATTTTGAGATAACTTGTAAGGAATTGTTTGAGCGTTGCATGGATTAGCGGATGGGGGAGATCTTTATCTTTCTTTCAAAGGAAAAAAGCTAAGTATTGAGTTCTTCATTATCTTATGATTTTGTAAATACCTATCTAGTGGATTTGCTTTGATATAATGAACCTTTTTGTTGTGTTTTCTTCATGCTTTCTGAGTAGTTTTTCTTGCTCTTTCTTCTTATTTGGAAATAGTGGCATGAGAAGATTATGTCGTCGTTTTCATTTTACTTTTCTTTTGCAATGAGTAGGATTTAAGTGTAGGATTTTGGGATGCATGTTAGTATGCAATTTAATTATAAATGTGATGGTTTTTACTTGAACTTCATTTACATTGCAATTTAGGTCTGTTGTAATGTTAAAATTTATTGAGAAACTTATGATCCGAAATAGCTATGCTTTCTACAACAAAGTAAGAATCACCTTTAATTTCCGGGATGAGAATGCAGTCCATGGGGTTGAGTGCAAATAAATAACAAAATATAATTTGATGGGCATAGAAATGGAGATTTTAGGGTGACAGACTAAAATCCCCAATTTAGTCCAATTGCTTGGAAACTAAAGCGAGATTGTTAGCCCTCAGGCAAGGGAGAAGTGAGAGCTCTGGAGTGACAACCAGTATCCTCTGAGCCTAAACACGGATTTAGGGACCAAACTCTTGATTTGTCAATGTTCATTATGCACTCTCAGAGGATAAATAATAGGATTGCTTCTACTTGGCACATGTAAAATTTAATGTATCTCGTTCCTATACATTATCCAATTCAGTACATAAGAATAGTAGTTTTAACATCTCAAAATTCTCCAAACCAATTCATCCAGAAAGGGTTATCTTTAAAATTAATATTTTTCTTTAGGAGTAGTTGTTGGTTGTTTTAAACATAAGATTTGCATTTAGGAGTATCTGTTAGAAAACCCACTTACATCAACCTTCCAAACCAAGGACTGATAGTAGTAGACTAGAATTACCTTAAGAGGTTTCATACCTCGCTTCTCTATGGGATCGATACTGAGGTTTTTAAAGAAAGCCCTATATTACTTTAAGCGATACATGCACTTGCGTAGAACCACTAGTGTGCGAACTATTTTATATATTTTATAACATTTCATAATTACTGCGTACTTTCAAGACGGTTCAAGTTTTCGGCACTGTTACTGGAAAATTAAATTGACATAAAATATGCAGAAAAACAACAAACACTTGGGGCGCATCAAAAGTTAAGCATTTTTAGGCCAAAAGTGTAACAACGATTTTCAAGAGGGAATGAATTACATAATGAAATTTGGTTATTCTTTTCAACCACTAATTCCATTTGATTTTTTCTTAATATTCTATTGAAAATTCATCTTTTAAATCTCATATTTTCAAATTACACTAATGCATACAAACTATAATTTACTCCACAATTTTTTTTGTATTAACCATACAACATACAAAAATGCAAATGCTAATAAAAGTCGTCAATTGGCCTCATAGCTTTTGTACTTGTTTGAGAGCAACTTTCTTCTTACATTCTCATTTCATTTTTTATTCATGCACACCGTCATCAATTTTTTTTTCTTTTCATTTGGACTACTACATTTTTCTCCTTTACCATGACCACCTATTTTGCTATCTTCATCACGTTCTTATCTATTTACAATTTCATTTCTCCTCCATTACAACTTTCATCATGGCTAACTATGATGCTTCCTTTAGCAAAAACTTAGTATAAACACCTTTTCCAATGCTCTGATACTTGTTAGTCTTTAATCTTTTATTTCATTCCAATGAGTATATTCTTGATTTTACTAAGACTTCACTCCATCACTTGAATCAAGAAGCGAATCACTCTATATAATAATAATAAAAAAAAGACAATGACATAAAAATGTATTTTGTTATCACTCTAAAACACTTATAAAAAACAATTTTAGAGTGATGGGAGAAGAGTAACACCTAATTTATATGCTTGCATCAAATAATTTAAATTACATTTTCATTGTACTAATTTTATGATATATTTCGATTTTAAAATTATAATACAAATTTATGCATTCAGTAAGTCCAGACGTACTGGTTGATGAAATAGTTAAACCAATTGTTTTCCAAATTTGATTTAGCCACAATGTAATTTTAACCAGTAATCTAAGTAAAATTTAATCTAAAAGGAAAAAAAAAGCAAAACTTGATTTCATAAATTAAGTATGATCAATTGGATTTATATTTTTGGTCGAAGAAAGAATGCATTCCTCTAGAGATAGAATCACTTATCAAACTTCTTGTTTGAGTCATGTAATCTAAGAAATTTATGTAAATCTAAAACATTTCATACCCAAAAAAACTTTTATCCTCTAATAAATAGTAGTGTAGAAATCTTATGCACAGAATATGATCTGAATATCCATGATGATTAAATTTACTCATCAAATTCACACCAAAGACTTTATTGCCGGTTGTATGAACTAAAATGACTAAATTTATGCCAATAGTTTCGACATTTATGTCACATTTTAATGAGAACATTATCCAAGGTGAATTATCAAGGTATTATTAGCAACATTAAAAAAAAAAAATCCATTTTTTCTTCAGAACTCTTGGCCATGTTACTTGCCATGCCTTTTTCCCTTTTTTCTATTCAATTTTTCGTTATTGTGGAGGAATGAATGAGCTCCACCGACATCATATTTGTCAGCAACCTCTTAATGCCTCCATATACGTATCCACTAAACTGTCAAACGTTTCTTTAAAGAGGAAAGTGAAATCCTCTTTCTCAGCATTTGGCGTTATTTTTCGATACAGACAATACTCTACAGCTGTGGTGAAGCTTCTAACAAGACAGGAAACATGAGGGTGATGCAAAACAGCTTAAAAAGATAAAAACATTATTGGCTTTATTAATGTTGTTTGTGAATGATTTTTTTTAATCTAAAACTTGCATTATAGAATTATTTTGTGAAATGAAGGCAAAATTTACAATTTTGACAATGATGTGTAAAGTATGGAAGATATTCATACATAACATTTAATTACTATCTATTTACATATCTAACACAACTTCAATTCACATGCATGCCACTTTTTTTTAACATATGTCACTTGACTTCACCTTGCCGGCATGAAATGTGAATTTAACATTTAAAAGTTAAAATAGTGCTTTCTTGATGTGATATGAAAAATTTGGGAGGTATATATGTAAGAAGTTTAGATTTCAGCTTTGTATACGGGCAGGAAATGGGAAGTATGTCTGTAAAAGCCCTACCTTCCACTTGAAGTGTTTGTCAATCTATCATCCACATTTGTCCCTAGAAGGGATTCTTCAACTACAAAATTAAAAAAAAAACACTATTAAATAAATTACTAAGATTTGAACTTGGGCTCAATTAAAGATGATGATCATGATATAAACGTATTATTGATCATTAAATACTATTGATCCTTAAGAGATGGCATAACTCTATAGTCAGGATGAGCTTCATATCTAATAAAGTATTATAGACCTATGATTAATATTAAAGTATAATAATTAAGGTTCCATAAAACTATCAAGGCCAAAAAATTAACTTTTAATTCCTGGACATAAATAGAAAATGATTTGAAAGAATAGTCCATTATGTATTTTTAAAGGAAAAAAAAAGGGGAAAAGCACTAATTTCAAAGCATTTAATTCATCTCCACTATTATGTTTATAAGAAGAGCTAGTGCCCACAAACAACTACATGTATTGGGAATACCAAAGCCTATTACTGTATTTTCTTGATAATTAATTTCAAAGTGTATACTCCATGAATTCCATTTTTGAATAATTAATTTTGAATGCGTTTGATTACCAACCTATATCATATAAGAAGCAGTGGAACAAATAGCGCTAAGGTGTCTCCACTCTTTATCCTAATTTTTTTAATAGCGACACAAGTATACAGCATATATTACTCCTCCAATTTCTACTAAGGAACTCTGTTCCTTTATGCTATACAACAAGTTCTCAATTATATATGCTTTATATTTCTAAACTATGAATAGAAAAGAATATATTAAGATATCTAAGCTTCTTTCTTCTTATTATTTCTATATTCTCTGTATTTCTAATTCCAACTTGGTATCAGAGCTTTTGCTTCAAAAAAACTCTTTAAGTTCCTTCTGTTCTATATCCATAGCCACAATTTATTCATGGCAGAGTAAGGCACATTTGTTGCAGTAAATCCTTGGTAAGGAAGTGAATCCCTCATGAAAATGAATGATACTCTAAATTCACTAAAACTCAAATTCCTGTTAGTTAATATCATGAATGTTGTTCTCACTCAATTAATTGCTTAGAAGTATCGAATCTGGAGATCTGAAATCGTAAAGTTGTTTGGGGCTTATTTTTTTGTAGGGTACATGGATGGATCTATTGCTTGTCCAACAACTACAATGATCCGTAGAACCATATATGGATCTTAATAGATCAGAACTTGAGATCTGCACACTATGCGACCATATCATCTTCTATTTTTCCTCTTGAGCTGTACTAGGAGTCATATGTAGAAATATAATCCACATTTGTTTGCTAAATGCAATCAATAAATAGAGCTAGTATCAATCAGCTCAAAAATAAGCTTCACAATATTTTCACGAAAAATCTATCCATGAACTAATAACTATGGAAAACAAAGCTAAAGTTTATTTCATTGTTGCCTCCTAATCTTCAATAGATAATGAGGATTTCTTGTTATATAGTTTAAATGGAGTTCCTCCTTCATACAAACTTGAAGCCCATCAATTTAGATGATCTGCACTCGCTTTTGTGCAACGAACAAACTATAAAAGCCACAGTAACTTCTCAGCAGTGCTAATTCAAACAAGAAACATAAATTCAATTAACTTTTGTTGCTACCCATTATTGAGGTTGTGGGCATTCTTACAATAATGCCCCCAACAAAGAAATTATTTATGCAAATCATGGACAAGGATGTGGAATAAAACATTTAATTGAATGTCATATTGGTGCAAATATTGGCCATTCTACATTTTGTTGTTGCATAGAATCAATCTCCAAAAATACCCATCCACGTCATTTTATCCACAATCCATATAAGCAAGCATTTTGCTAGTTACAAATGACCGGTTGCTAGATGTCGGGGCTACCTGACACGCTTAAGAAAATGACTATATTTTCATATATATTTTATACTCATTTTTAATGATATTACACTTTAAAGGAAGATATTTTGCATGTGTTTGGTTCCAGGTACAAGAAATGGACTAATGGAGAAAATGAAGCAAATATAGTGCAATTTGTAGTCAAAACGAGCAAGGAAGAAAATTCTGACATGGCACATTTCAATATATTTCTATGCTTAATCTCCTTTACATTTATCACAAATTTTTGAATAAAATTACACTTTAAAGAAACATTTTTTTCATTCTTATTTTGTATTTATAACAATTTGGAGTGAAATGAGACTGAAATGGGGTGAAACGGAGCTAAAAAGGAGCGAAACGGGGAAAAATGATGTAGTTTCCTGCAGGGTGGCTCCTAGGAACTCAAAACTGTGACCTAGGAACCAGAAGATAGAGAAGACGGTGCCTAGGCGCCATAAACGATTAAGGGGCAGATTTATGGCAATTTTGGGCTATTCTGGGATGTTCTGGAAGATTCTAAACAACTTGCACGCCCCATGGAGTGGTTTAATGAATCTAGACACTTGAAAAGACTTCTGGATGAAATGGTGTGTCACTTGGAGTGAAGAGGTGTGTCTCTTGAAATGAAGAGATGTGTCTCTTGGGAAAATGATGTGTTTTGTGTCTCTTTAAAAAAAGGGGTTTGGTGCCTCTCATGAGAAGTCTAGAGGGGGATTTTAAGAGAGAGTTTTGGTGAGAGATTCGAGAGGAATGCTTGGAGATCTTAGAATAGTAGTAGAAATTTAGATTTTTACCTTTTCTGGAGAGATAAGAGAGGGGATTTTGAGAGAAAATGTAAGTAATTATTCTAGCATTACATTGATTAGCGGGAGACTTTGTGGGAGAGATCTTCATCTTTCTTTCAAGGGAAAAAAGATATATATTGTGTTCTACATTATCTTATAATTTTTTAAACACTAATCTTGTGGATTTTCTTTGATGTAATGAATTTTTCTATGGTGTTTTCTTCATGTTTTATGATTAGTTTTTCTTACTCTTTCTTTTATTAGAAAAAAATGGCATGAGGAGAATATATTGTTATTTTCATTTTACTTTTCTTTTGGAATGAGTAGGATTCTTGTTTAGGATTTTGGGATGCATGTTAGAATGGTTTTGATTATAAATGTAATGATTTTTACTTGAGCGTCATTTACATTACAATATAGGTCTGTTGTAATGTTAAAATTTATTGTAATTGCATTAAGATCCGAAAGGGCGGTGTAACTCTCAACAAAGTGGAACCACATTTGATTGTATGGATGAGAATGTAGTCCATAGGGTTGAGTACAAAAAAATAGGGAAATAAACTTTGATGGACGCAGAATTGATGATTTTAGGTTGACAGACTAAAATCACCAATTTGGTATAGATGTTTGGAAACTAAAGTGAGATGTTAGCCCTCAGGTGAGGAGAATGTGAGAACTTTGGAGTGAGAGCCAGTAACTTCCCGACCTAACCATGGATTTAGGGACCAAACTCTTTATTAGTCAATGTTCTTTATCGCTCGTAAGGAGGATAAAGAATAGGTATGCTCTTATTTATCACAACTACATTAAATTCTAAGCATCTCATTCCTTCACATTTTTTATGTCATCGCACTTGTGAATAGTAGTTAACATCTAAAAATTCTTTGAACCAATTCATCCAGAAAGGGCTATATTTAGAATTGATATTTTCATTTAAAAGTAGTTATTGGTTATTTTAAATTTAAGACTTACATTTAGGAGTACTTGTTAGAAAAACAACTTAACGATACCTTCCAAATCAAGGGCTAATAGTAGTAGACTAGAATTAGCCTAAGGGATTTCTTACCTCGCTTCTCTGTAGGATCGATACTGGGGTTTTTAAGGAAAGTCATATATTACTTGAAATGATATGTATACTTGCGTAGTACCCCTAGTGTGTAAACTAAAAATTAAACTTTACATTCATTTTGAACACTGGTCGCTTAATTAAATTAGGTCAAGTTTTTTTGCCAAAAAAATATATATATAAACTACGTAATTGTGGGTTGGGTCAACTGTTTGGCGTTGTTGTCAGAGAAGCTTCTGTAAGAACTTTAGAAGAATTTTAGTTAAACCTCTAAGACTTAGATTTGGAATCTATAGTATTATTTTCTAGTGTGTGTAATTATTGTGTGTTTATTTAAAAAAATCAAAAATACTAAAAATATTTTTGAGATCTATCATATTAGTTAAAGCTTTGTATGTGTAGTTCAGGAGCTGCAAACCTTGAACCTTATGACTCGGATCAAGAGAGAACTTTTATGAGAATGATGAATCAAAAAATACTCCATGAATTTCATGTAGAAATGGTGGATCGACAAAATAATGAATATTCAGATTTGGATTATAATGCTAGTCAAGGACCACAAATTATTGAGAAAACTTTATTTAGACAATGGATTGAAACAAGCCATGTGATACATAATCCCTATTCTAATTATTACAACCAAGGTTGGGAAAATCATTTGATTTTTAACTGGAATAATAATTTTGGAGGAGAAGACCAATTGTGGGAAATAATTAATTTAATCAGATCTGTAATTGGAATAATCAGGATGCCTTTAATGATGGATTTTCTTTTCCTTATAAATTTAATTCCAACCACAGGATGAGGAGAAGGAGTTAATGTTAGAAGAGGTTGTGATTCAAATGCAAAGTCAAATGAAAAATGAAGGGGTTTCAATAAGGAATATATAAACCCAACTGGGGTAGGTTATTAGTTTAATTAACAGTTACCCCCAAAGATTTTACTTAGCAACGCTAAGATAACTAAGGAAGAGAATCGTGGGAAAGATAAAGATATCAAACTAAAAATTGGAAGAGAATTGGAACATATATTTCAACAGTGCTTTGAGTTCAAAAATGAGGATATGGAATTTGAAAGACCAATGGAAGAAACATCAAAGAAATTAGAAAAACCTATTTCATCAACCAAGAAAAATATAAAAAGATCACCTCCACCATTTCCTTAACCATAAGGGGAAGAATTGGAAGATAACTTGAGACAGAAGAGTAATGTAGTAGAAGTTGACCTAGAATTTGAATTATCTAGAGAGAATCCGATCCAAAATTTGGGAGATCTTGAATTATCATATAGAGATCCATTTGTTTAAAATTTCAAGGATGTATTAATATGTTTTTGACCTCACTTTTGGTTGAGGTCTAGTTTCTTCCTTAGAAGCCTAAGATCTAGCCATAGGACTTTCTTGTTGACTATTCCTAGACTAGTGATGGAACCCTCACCAATAGAAATTCTAAATGCTTCTTTGCTTAGCTTGAAGTTCCACATGTTGGTTCTAACCTCTAGCACTTAATAGGTGGAGCCAAAATAGAGGAGCTCAAGAGGATTCCTTATAAGACTGTTTGGCTTTAGGATTAGCCCTGGGGTGGTGTGGTCTTGGTCAGTCTTGCACACACACACTTAATAGCCCTCACCTACACTCACAACCCTAACCCTCAACCAAACATGTGTAGCTTGATCCCTTACTCGATTGGAAACTCATGTGGACGGTCCTCTAAACCATTAGCCCTGGGTTAAGTTTTGGCTAAGACCAACACATGGAGGATCCAAAATGGGAGTTCTCTTGGTCTCATGGATCACTAGGATAGCCTCATGATCATCACTCTCAATCAATCTCAATTTTTCCAAATTCCCAAATTTGACCCTTTTTGGTCCTTAACTTCACCAAATTACCAAATTGTCCTTAAACCCAAGATTTTGCCAAAAATTCCCAAAATTACCCAAATTCTCAAAATCTCTTCAAAAATCATTTCAAACCATTCCAAATCACTTAAGGTAACCAAAATACCTCAAAATTTTCAAAGTTCCCAAAATACCCGCAAAATTCCCAAAATTACCAAAATACCTTTTATACCCAAAAAATTCCAAAAGTTCCCAAAATCTCCAAAATCATGCCAAATGTCCCTAAAACCAATTTGAACTACTCCAGTGAGCCCAATTTGACCAAATTCAACCATTTTGAGCAAAATCCCCAAATTACCCCCAAAATGCCTAAATTCCCCAATTCACCCCAAATTTCCACCAAATTGAATTCAATCCCACCCAAGTTCAATTCTAAATCAAAATTCATCATATCTGATCCCAATTAAAATCAAATTCAAGCCCAATTGAGCTAATTTCAAAACCAAATTTCAAGCGAATGTAAAAATCCCCAATTTTGCTCTAAGACCCAAATGTCACCAAATTGAACTTCATAACTCCACGATCTCCACCCAATTGATATCCAAAACTCTTCATCATAGTACCTTGAACCAATTTGAACATTCAATTGACCCAAATCCAAACCCTAGCCCAATCCAAACCCAAGTCTAGCCCAAATGCCCCAAAATTGACCATGAGCCAAATTCCACTAAATTGAACCCTCAAATCAATTCAAAATCACCCAATTTCTTTTCCAAGTTTCTCATGACAATCATCCACATCAATTTGATCAATAAATTGACCCAAATCTCAACCTAAATAAAACCTAGACCCAGTTTCTAACCAAAAGCACAAATTTGAACCCAAACCACAAACTTGACAAAACCTATTCAAATTGACCAAACCATGGTCACCACAACCAGTATTGGAGCCCTAGGAACTATGTTAGATCCACCTAGCCCACCCTACATGATCCATGGACCAAGGTTCCCATAAATTAGGGGATTCCCTTACTAAAATAACTAAACTAAGGGAGATTTTCCATCAGACATCAAGACACTCAGCTAATCACATTTAAGGCTTCCTTTGGCTCCCCTAATCCACCTAGCTACCAGCCCTGGCCTGGCCAGCCAAACTAGTCACCAAAAACATCAAAACTGAGAGACCCCCATGGCCAAAACTAAAAATTAGAACTCACAGAGTTGACTCAGCCCAATTGGACATTGGTGCTTTTCTTCCCTCCCCCTAAGCTGCTTTTACACCCACTGGTCATCTCTCTTGAAGCTCTAAGCTCCTCTATTTAAATCACCCCATCTACAGTCAAGAAGAGAAGTTTACTTGAACCTAGGGGAAACTCTGCCCAATTGTATCCAAACCCTTCCAGCACCCAAGGCAAGCTCACTCCCATCATTCCAGCCTCTCCCCACCACCAAAGAACCTAATTTTAAACTAGAAATCCATGGCCTTTTTTTGTCATTCCACAAAACCTCCTCAAACTTTAAATTAAACCACTCCAGAGCTTCCTTAAAGCAAAAGAGGAAGTTCCACATCAAAACCCCCATCTCTAGAGCACTCTAACCTAGCTCAGATCAAGACCTCCCCACCGACTCTAGGAACTTCTACTCAGAGCATTCACCAAAGGAAACCAAAACTTCCAGAAGGTTTCCCATACTCCACTAAAGCTTCTCCAAGCATCTGATTGTGGCTTCCCCTCTCAGACAAAGGTATATTTCAAAAACCCTAATTTTTTGCTCGGTTTCACCAATTGTGAAGAGAAGTTTGATTTCATGAGCATGTAACCACATAGATGTGTTCGACTTGAGTAGATGAAAGTAAAAACAAACCCCATGTGATTTCATTAAGTATCGAGAAAGATCTTAAGGTTTTAGTGTGGATGGTTCTCAGTTTAGAACAAACAGGGATGATGAACAAATGTCGTCCATTCGTGCATGTATTGATCCAACGGCGGAGGAGAAGTTGGACGGGGGATCTTTTTGTGAACAGTGGGACGTGTGGCACGCCAAGGTGTAAAGTGCAACGAATCAGAATGTGCGCGTATTCTTTCGGAGCCGCCGTAGGTTGACGAGGATGTCGCGTGGATAAGTAGAAAAATCATATTTAAATGATTTAAATAAAGTCTAGAACTTTAAAAATTAATAACTTGGTGTATAAAAATCATAAAAATAAAAGAAAAATACTCTCTTACTCAGTAAATAGAGGAAAATAATATGGAGTGAAAATAAAAATTATTTGATGTGCTTATGATTTTTAATTAATTAAATACCCTCTGGACTATTTTGATTTTAATTAAGTAAATAATAACCACCATGACTTAAAATTTTAGAGGTTGTTTCCTCATGCTAATTGGGATGTCCTCTGATTTTCCAAGACCAGAGAGCATCTCTATATTGGAAACCCTAATTTTCAAACCTAGTTGTCTATTTTTGCTTAAAATAATTATATAAATTAAAATATAAATCAGAAAAATATGAGACTTATTTTAATAGGTTCACCTAGGTTAGAAAACTCTAGAAAAAAATGTAAATTAAGTTTTAATATCTATGTACATTACTATAGTTAATTAAACCCTAAAAAACACTAAGACAAAAATAAATAAAATAATATTAAAAAATTAACAAAAATCATTCTACACTGTAAATAAAAATCATTTTAGCTCATTGTAAAAATTTTAAATTTTTTTAATCTTGTTTGAGCACTAAAGTCTATTTTCAAAGTAAAATGGTATTTTTGCACTAAAATAATTATGATAAAATAACTATAATCGAAAAATTATAAAAAGTGGTTTTCTGAGTTTCTTGTGATCAGGGGCACTTAGGAAAAATAAAAAATATTTTAAAATAAATAGTTCATTTTTTAGCTATATTTTGAATTAAAAATAATTAAAATTCCCAGAAATATGAAAATGATCCAAATTATTTCTAATTTTTCCTTGATCACTTGGGACCCTTTAAAATATTTTTCATAGTTTTTCTGATTTAGTTATGCATTTTAAAATGTCAAAAATATATTTTCCTAAATTTTCCATTAAAATAATTATAATAAATAAAATAAAATTTACAAAATTGAAAAGTTTATTTCTCATGGTTTTCTAGACTTGGAGAGACTTAAGAAAAATATAAAAAGTAAATTTTGAAATTAAATTATATTTTCTTTTTAATTAATCATTAAAAAGAAATAAATAATTGTAATAATTAAAATATAACTTTTAAAATTATGAAATTTTATCCAAGTGGTCCTCTGAACTAGGTAAACCTCCAATAATTTTCCCATGAACAAAAATTTTACTTTGATTAGTTAAATAAATTAATATTTAAAATGACTTTTTTTGAATAAAATAATTATATAAATTAAATAAAAATTAGAAAATCACATTTTCTCCTCTGATATTTTATTTTACCCATGAATGGGGTACCATAAAAATTTCAAATTTATTTGAGTTATCTTTAATGAGTTATGAAATGGAGAGCCCTAAGAGCGAAATGGTAATTTTGGATTTTAATGCCTTGATTAAATTTTAGGTTAACTAAAGAGATAAATGGGTAATTTTTATCATAGTGAACTCTTTTGGATGATTGAAACATAATGGGTCAAAAAGTAGAAACCAATTTGCCACCTTTTAATGATAAGGGTGAAATTGTAATTTTATAAATGATTATGATTAAAGGAAGTCAATTCAATTGGATCATACTAAGGTAGTGAGCTTAAGCTATGAAGATCATAATTCACTCATTTGAAGCCCCCTAATTGGCGATAACATGATCTTCTAATAAGATTAGATCTCATTTAAATTAATATTCTAATAGTTACAAATTTACCTAGAGAATTGTTGAGGGTTTAGTAGTGAGCTAGGCTTAATCGAAGATTGTTTAATGAGGTATTGAAAAGGAAATATAACTAATTATAAAAAATTTTCAAACACTACAAGCCCAGCTCTAATTGTGAGCATGAAGTTCTTAATAACCTAATCATGCCCCCCCTTTAAGGCACTCACTCATATAACTTTTAAATGAAATATTAAATGACTAATTAAGTACCCCTCTCATGAGACAATTAAAATATCAAAGTTCACTTAGCATGGGGTAGTTAATCAATCAAATTATAAGTTTAACTTCAAATGATAATCTAAACAATATAATAAGTTAAAATGAACTCGAAATGTTCCAAAGGATTCTAAATGTCGTTTGGGGTCATGCTCCAAATACCCTAAAGATCTTTTGGATATTTTGAAGGATAATTAAACTTGTTATACTTTGTTCAAGAAATTCATCCATTAAAAACTTTAAGGATCCGCCATGTTATTACCTAAGATTTGGTAAGTACACCTTAAATCAATTTTCTTACTTTTCATTCTTGCAATTTATTTAAATTTCCTGCAAATTATATATTCCAGCTGGAGTGCGAAAAGATGACAGGTACACATTAACATTTTTGTGATGCAATTTCCTTTCCTTTTAATTTACCACAATTCTTATATGTACTTACTTTACCTACAAAACCCCCTTTTAAATTTGAAAATTACAAAAATATTTTTCAAACTTAAACAACCTTTTAAAAAAAACAACAAATTAAAATAATTTTCAAAATTAAATTAAACTCTTTCAAAGGTAACCATAAATCCTTTGAAATAAAACTTCACAAAATGTTCCTTTAAATTTACGGGAGTCCCTCAGATGAAGTATCTCACGGTTGCTAATGAGATCTCCCCAGTTTAAATGAGCTTAGCAGCTTGTTTAAGTGAAAAAAATTCAAAAGAAAATAGTGATACTGGAACGAGGGAACCGTGGGATCCTAACCAATGTGGCTCTAATCAACTTTAACCCCCGCCCCATAATGATTGAATTGAACTTCTCATTTAAACCTTTGAACCTTAGACTTTAGGACTGCTACTTCACAAAGGAGCTCAGAGCTAGCTATGAGGGCAGCATTCTACAATAACAAGTGGATCTAGAACAACAAATCTATTTTTTTAGACTTAAAAAAACATAACCCATAGGATTTTAAAGTTGTCAGATTTGTGCAACATAATTCCTCACTCTATCTTTAGGCATTTTCACAATCATGTTGTGTAATTTAAGCCCTAACTTGTTTTAGGATTCCGAGGTTGTCGTTTGTTATGATATAAATCCTCCTATCTTTCAGGCTATTTGTATGATTTTTTCATACAAATGTAAGCCCTAATTAAAAATAATTAGTATGATGAAATGTTCAATAATTTTCTTCTCAAAATTGAAGCCAAACCATAGGATAATTTTGCGAGGTCATTGAGGTTTTCCTCAAGATCCGTGACAACACCTACTTTTCTCCCTTTGGATTCCATAACAATGTTCCAAATGTGACTCTTTCCCATTTGACACTCCTTGTTTTGATTTTTGAAAATTCCTATCCTTTGGAATTCTTGAAGATAATTTTTTTTTTATCTAAATCAAGAGTTTTCTTAAGTGACCTCGGTCATTTAAGATGTAATTAACTATAAGGGCTTGCCTCTATAGGGACCTTTAAGAAACCAGGTAATACAAACACTATCTAATCTTTAATATTAAATAAAAGAATTTGTCGGTCAATATAAAGGTTTGCAAACTAAAAAATGATGTCATAAATTCTTTAATTTATTTAATTGAGTACCACCAGCAAACAGTGTACCTATCCTTCGAGGTAAATATATTGCTTGCAGTGTTGAGCTTGATATATATATGTATATATATATATATATATATATATATATATATATATATATATATATATATATATATATA
>JXCR01100230.1:53391-78694 GCA_002079205.1 Phalaenopsis hybrid cultivar
ATATATACATATATATGTATATATATATATATATATATGTATATATATATATATATATGTATATATATATATAGATATATATTAAAGTAAACATCTTTTAAAATCGGACGTCGGGATATCTATTTCAGCAACCGACAATTTCTAAATTTTAATAGCCAACATATTTCTGGTGACTCCACTAGGGACTGGCATCTCTCTCCATTATGATTAGAAAATTTTACCTTCACACATCGATAATGTGTCCATGTCTCTCATGGACTAGATTACCTTTCTTCCATTGGCATGCTTTGCTCATTTCTTTCTTGGTAAAGTACAGTCAACTCTTTTAGAATCGAGGACCGTCTGTTTAATCACCTTTAAACAGAGAGGTTCCAGAGTCCTTCAAGGCTTTTTTTAATTGTGTGTTGTGATGCGGGTGGATTTAGCGTGTTAGTTTTGATAATAATTTTCAATATCACAAAATACACACTGTAGATACAATAACAAATATTCAAATTAATCCCAACAAAATAAATTTAGTTAAAATAGTTTTATCTTTTAATAATCTTTAAACTGCCAAAATCCCCTTTAAAAATAACACAAGTATACATATCGCTCAAGTAATAAAGGGCTCTAATGGAGCCTAGATATCGATCCCACAGGGAAGTTGGAAATGCCTATAAATAAGTTCTTAAGATTATAATATAAAGTACTATTTTAAAAATACAAAAAGTAAATTGCAAAGTTTGAATATTAATTAACAAGTGAATGCTAATTAAAATACAGTTGAAAGACAAAGTTAACTAAACTAAGTGTTAAACTTTCAAAAGTAAGACTACAAAAATTAAAACTAAGATGTGACGGAAAGTTCAAATTTAAGAAAGCATCCTTCTCTTTTACAATGAGTATATGGTTTGTCAAGAAATTAAAATCATTTTAAAATATATAAAAAAATTGTTTTGTGCCAAATAGGAGCAATCCTATACTTTACACTCTTTCGAGTGCATAAAGAACATTGAATAATCCAGAGTTTGGTCCCTAATTCTGTGGTTAGGCTGGGAGGATACTTGCTACCACTCCATAGCTCCCACTACTCCCTCTCTTTAGGGCTAACAATCTCGCATTAGTTTCCACTCAACTATACCAAATTAGAGATTTTAATCAGTCACCTTAAAATCTCCAATTTTACATCCAACAAAGTATATTTCCCGATTTATTTGCACCCAATTTCATGGATGAAATACTCTCCCATGAAATCAAATGTGATTCTCCCTATGTTGTAGAAAGCATAGCCCTTTTGGAACATATATTTCTCAACACATTTTAACATTTCAATTGGCCATGTCGAAAAGTAAGTGAAGATCAGAGTTCAAATCATCATAAATTTTTGACATTTAAAACCATCTAAAACAAAATCAATTCTTCACAAAACCATATCTCAAAGTAGGGAGAAGGATAAAGAAGACTAATCAGAATTCATTAGAAGGATATCACAAAACACGGATTTCATATATTAAAAAAAGTTTACAAAATAAAAAAATAAAAGGCACAACTTATCTCATAATCCTTCCCAAGCAAACTCCTAGAAGTTCTCTCAAAGCTTTTCTCTCTTTACAAGCACTCTTAATTCTCTCTTAGAAGTGAAACAAAGAAGAAATCTCTCACTTTTCCTCTCCTCTTACAATCCTTGAAGAAAATGTTCAAGCCCTTGACTTCTGTATCTCTCTCTAACTCTCCTTCTTCACGCCACACACCTCACACCCAAACCTTCTCTCTTCTTCAAGCCCTAGACTTCTTTCTCATTTATTAAAGGCTGCCTCCCTCCAAAAAGAATTTAAAATTCCCTAAAAAATTTTGTCCAAAAGTCGACTCTTTTGAATTCAAAAGACATGTCCATTGATCCAAGAGACATATCCCTTCATAAATGAATCTTCCAAAGTGTCTAGATGCTTTGGATTACTTAAAAAGGTGTTTAGAACAAGTGTCCCTTTGAAAATTCATGCAAAATTCATCTTGAAGCGCCTTAATCCACAAAAAGTCATCACTAGTGCATCTAGTGCCAAATCTGGCGTATCATGTGCCAACTCTCTGTCAAATTGTGCATCTAGCACCAATCTAGCTCATCATCTGCTAGTTTGTAGAAGGCCGCGTTGTTCTGGGTTTTGACATATCTGGCGCTGATCTGGTGCATCTGGAGCCACTTTGGTGCATCTAGTGCTAATATAGCACATCATGCGCCAAAATTCGAAATTTCATTGTTTTGACTCCAAATTTCGTCCTTTCTGTTACTTTTTCTCAAAATGTCTAAAATTGAAATACCTGCAACAACAACATGAAAATACCTTTTTCTTAAGTGCAGTATCACCAAAAATAAGCATAAAACATATAATTAAAATAATATATTATTTTGGTGTATCAAAATCCTCCAAACTTAAATGTTACTTGTCCTCAAGTGACACTTTTACTACATAAAAACATATGAATTAGAGTAGAGTTTAACTTATAATTTCTATACTTTAGTTCAATAAAAAAATAGTGAAATTTAAGAAAAACCTTAAATAACTTAGATTCAAATTTTAAGTCTAAGAGTACTTAGTAGTCAATTTTAAGATTTCTGAATCTCTATTAATTTCATGAAGAATTGCAATTTGTCATATCAAGGATGTTTAGAATATTCATATGAAAAAGAACTTTAGGAAAACTTAACTAATAATGCTACTAATAATCCAATATAAGTNTTAGAATATTCATATGAAAAAGAACTTTAGGAAAACTTAACTAATAATGCTACTAATAATCCAATATAAGTTTAGAAAATGTAATAAAGCTTTTTCCTTGAGTTAATTCAAGTGAAGCCAATTTTTTATTAGGCATTTCCTCGAGCTTCTTCGCACTTATTTTTCTTTTCTTTTCTTTTTTCTTTTATTTTTTTTTCTTTTTTTTTTCTTTTAGGATCTTTTTAATCCTTTCTTTTCTTTTTCTTTTTCAAGTGAGGAATATTATATATGGTTAGTCTTTAATAGTTTTGAACTTCACTATCCTCTTCTCAAGGTCAAAACTCCTTACCTTTTTTCACTTTATAAATTCATATTAGTTTATGATTTTTATAAAGTCTCATTCTTTTTTTCTTACATGAATCTCCAAAATTCTTAATACTTCAAAATTACAATTTCCTTTACTTTAAAAAGAAAAACTTAGTCTTATCATATCATACCAAATATTTTTAACATTAGAATTGACCTTCATTATTAAAAAATTTTACCTAAATTTACCATAATATTCATAAACTTAAGTATAGTCATTTAAAGTTTAATCTTAATATCTCGGGTTATGTTAAATTAATTTTAAAAATATTGTTACTTAAGGGGAAATAAAATTTAGTTTACTTCTTTTTAAAACAAATTAGTCTTCCCCCCAAACTTAAGTTTTTAGGTATTTTAAAATGTTCTAGCACAAAATTTAGTTGCTGAATGAAAACAGTAAATGCATGAAAGTAAAAAATAACCCATATAGGATTTCTAACTATGAAACTGGGTTCTGGTATACTGCAGGTACTAACTTTAAAAATACATATAGTTTTTAAAACATTAAATGAGACATAATATATTCTAAAGAATTTGCTGAGATTTAAGAACAAAAACAAAAAATGAAAAATACTAAAAATACAGAAAAAGTAAAAATCTACTATTGCTATCAAAATTTTAAGTCCACGGCACAAAAATAAAAATATTTACTACTACAGTTTCAAATGCCAACCAAATAAAATTCAAACAACATACAAACAAACAAACAACTAATAGAACAAATAAACTAACTCCAGAAAGTATCAATCTTCATCACTTTCCTCATCATCATCTTCTTTTTCCTCTTCTTCTTCTTCTTCATCATGAATAGGAGTATATGGAGTAAAGCAGGGGCAAGTAGGAAATTCCACATTGTATTCACCCATAAGATACCTCACCATAACATCCTTAAAAGCTATATCACATTGAAATTTCCTCTGCTGATACTCATCATTATAAGCATTTCTTCCTCTAATCTCTCCAATCTGATTCTGAATATTTACTATACCCAATTGTTGAATCATGAGTTGGTCCATAATGTTTTCTAATGATGCAGGGCGAGAAGTAGATGCCCCTGCAGCTGATGTAGAGGGTCTATCGCTTCATTCACTCCTAGATTCAACAAATGATTCAAATCCTTAAATCATATGCTTCTCAATAACATTTTGTGGTTGTAATATTTCTTCATTTCTATGGGATTCTACTCCTGATTACTTACAAAGAGTGAAAATTAGGGCAGGGTAACCCAAACCACTAGATGTAGAGCTCTTAGTTATGCTCTGTGCATGATCAATTATACAAGCACCAACATCTATTGCTTTCATGTTCTGAATGCAATAGTTTAATGCAGCTTTAGAATATTCATATGAAAAAGAACTTTAGGAAAACTTAACTAATAATGCTACTAATAATCCAATATAAGTTTAGAAAATGTAATAAAGCTTTTTCCTTGAGTTAATTCAAGTGAAGCCAATTTTTTATTAGGCATTTCCTCGAGCTTCTTCGCACTTATTTTTCTTTTCTTTTCTTTTTTCTTTTATTTTTTTTTTTTTTTTTTTTCTTTTAGGATCTTTTTAATCCTTTCTTTTCTTTTTCTTTTTCAAGTGAGGAATATTATATATGGTTAGTCTTTAATAGTTTTGAACTTCACTATCCTCTTCTCAAGGTCAAAACTCCTTACCTTTTTTCACTTTATAAATTCATATTAGTTTATGATTTTTATAAAGTCTCATTCTTTTTTTCTTACATGAATCTCCAAAATTCTTAATACTTCAAAATTACAATTTCCTTTACTTTAAAAAGACAAACTTAGTCTTATCATATCATACCAAATATTTTTAACATTAGAATTGACCTTCATTATTAAAAAATTTTACCTAAATTTACCATAATATTCATAAACTTAAGTATAGTCATTTAAAGTTTAATCTTAATATCTCGGGTTATGTTAAATTAATTTTAAAAATATTGTTACTTAAGGGGAAATAAAATTTAGTTTACTTCTTTTTAAAACAAATTAGTCTTCCCCCCAAACTTAAGTTTTTAGGTATTTTAAAATGTTCTAGCACAAAATTTAGTTGCTGAATGAAAACAGTAAATGCATGAAAGTAAAAAATAACCCATATAGGATTTCTAACTATGAAACTGGGTTCTGGTATACTGCAGGTACTAACTTTAAAAATACATATAGTTTTTAAAACATTAAATGAGACATAATATATTCTAAAGAATTTGCTGAGATTTAAGAACAAAAACAAAAAATGAAAAATACTAAAAATACAGAAAAAGTAAAAATCTACTATTGCTATCAAAATTTTAAGTCCACGGCACAAAAATAAAAATATTTACTACTACAGTTTCAAATGCCAACCAAATAAAATTCAAACAACATACAAACAAACAAACAACTAATAGAACAAATAAACTAACTCCAGAAAGTATCAATCTTCATCACTTTCCTCATCATCATCTTCTTTTTCCTCTTCTTCTTCTTCTTCATCATGAATAGGAGTATATGGAGTAAAGCAGGGGCAAGTAGGAAATTCCACATTGTATTCACCCATAAGATACCTCACCATAACATCCTTAAAAGCTATATCACATTGAAATTTCCTCTGCTGATACTCATCATTATAAGCATTTCTTCCTCTAATCTCTCCAATCTGATTCTGAATATTTACTATACCCAATTGTTGAATCATGAGTTGGTCCATAATGTTTTCTAATGATGCAGGGCGAGAAGTAGATGCCCCTGCAGCTGATGTAGAGGGTCTATCGCTTCATTCACTCCTAGATTCAACAAATGATTCAAATCCTTAAATCATATGCTTCTCAATAACATTTTGTGGTTGTAATATTTCTTCATTTCTATGGGATTCTACTCCTGATTACTTACAAAGAGTGAAAATTAGGGCAGGGTAACCCAAACCACTAGATGTAGAGCTCTTAGTTATGCTCTGTGCATGATCAATTATACAAGCACCAACATCTATTGCTTTCATGTTCTGAATGCAATAGTTTAATGCAGCTCTATCCTTCGTTACATTGGCGAGATGATTTATTGGTAGTAATATAGAAGAAATGAAGTGGTGTCGTACTTTTGACTAAGTAGTCAACATGAAAGCTGAGAAGTTAACTATCATATTATTTTTAATGCTCCATTATCCTCTTCCATCAGTCAGGAAGGCAATCACTTCATCCAATGATGAATCAGTCATCACGAATGCAACATATTCATCAAAAAATGCATTCCTTAGCCAATAAAAAGCATTGATTCTTTAGGCAATAAATTCAACTTGCTCACCTCTCACAAGAATGTGATTATCATCAGTAAATATTAAGTTGGCATAAAACTCCCGAATCATTGGTACACTCGCTACTGTAGTGAAGTAGCAAAACTATTCCCAATTTCTGGTAAGGATCAACCTCTCGATCTCGCCACCCGGGTTAGCAAATGTCCATTTTTGGATCAATATTCTCAACTCTATGTGTGTGTTATAACTGTGTTGGGCCTTCGAATTAACAAATCATTGTGAATCAAAATCATCTGTCCTTCCTCTCTTCACTCGTGGAGCCATTTGAAATTGTACTAAAATCCAAAAAAATTCTAAATAAAATACAAAATAAAAAATCTAACTCCCCAAGCAAGGTTATTTGGTAAGAAACTTTTCACCAAGAGTTTTCTTCAAGCTTTTTCATCGAAAATCCTAATTTTCAGATTTCCATAATGTAAGAAGAATCCATGGTGAAAATAAAAATTTCTAAGTTAAAGTGAAGCTTTTACCAAGAGAAATTGAAATTTGTGATTTTTAGCATTTGAAATCTTCTCTATCGCGCTCAATGTGAAGCCCTAAGTCAAGGTTTAGAGGTAGGAGACGACCCAAGCAGTAAAAATGGAGTTTTACTGTGCGATTTTGTAATTTTTTAGGCAATCTGGAATTTTCAGGAATTTGATGCATCATGCGCCAACTCTCTCTAATCTAGCACGTCATGCACCAATCTGGTGCATCTTGCACAATTGCCTTAATTTTTCCATATTTCATTTTCTGTGAAAATCTGCTCCGTACTGCTTTACTTCTACCTCTAATTAACTCAAATAAACCCTTATAAGCATAAATAAACATTACTCTAACATCCATATTTCACAAACAACATAAAACACACTTATATATATAAAATCTGTGCTATTATAAACTAACATTTATCAAGCAAACAAACATTTTTTTCAGTTTTTGAAGCAAACCAAAATATCCTAACACTAAAATATAAACATCAAAATTCCAAACACAAATATCGATATAGTTCAGCAATAAAAGTAAATGCAATCCAACACAACAAATAACTAAAACAAGCAATACTAAATAAAGTGCTCCGTGCATAGATTAAGTTCAAACATCTTCTTTGCCCTCATCCTCCTGCATATCTCCCATAGATTGGTAGTGCACATACAAGTTGTAGAAGGGTTTATAAGGAAACTCATCAGTCGAATCCTCCCTAATCCAAGCATGTTTCTTGAATATACATACCAAGCCAGCTTCAATACAACCATTATGCTCAAAATGTTTATTAAGTCTCCAATCCAAGTGATCCAACATTTCAAAAATATTCCCAATTGCATGCATAAGATTCTGCACCACTTTTTCTATCTTCTTAACCCTTTTTAAAAGTGCATTAGAACTAAATTAAGGCTGAATAGGTGATGAATTCTGGGATTCTTGATCCACCAGTACATTCATAACATTTTCATCTCCCATTCCAATACAATTACAATAGACTTCTGGATCCATTGGCTTCCAAGGAAGAAGCACTTTTTTCCAACTCTGGTAAGGTACTTGCGATTGACTGCATAGTAGGAAAATAGTGGATGAATTTCTAAGTCCGGTTGCAAACCCATTCACAATCAAACTCAAAATTGATTTCACAATGATTGCTCCAATATCAATAGGTTTTTCGGTTTGAATACAATAATTTAAAATAGCACTCTCCTTAGTTACCTTTTTGATTTTCATAGTAGGTAGTAATTTCGTTGCAATATAGAATTTTCATGCCTTAGAACAGGATTTAACAATGATGACAAAAAGCTTACATTTCTATCATCTCTGGCCTCACAATTCACATCTTCATCCGTAAGGTACTGATAGAGTTCATTCATATTATCTCTCATAGGGGTAAAATTTGTGTAATGGTAGATAGGCACATTTTCAATCATAAACATCTCGTTTATTCTTGAAGGAGTGAATTTTATAAACTTGCCTGATAGATAGACAATTCCTTGGTTGATTCCATGTAGATTTGTGTAAAACACTTTCACCACAGGGACAACTACGACGATAGTAGTGTAACAAAGCACTTCCTAATGTCTCTGCACAATAATCTCTTCAGCTTGAGTATTCAGTGAATTGAATCCTTGATTCACAAATCGTCTTTCTTTAATTAGCATCTTATTCACTAGAACACGATCATGCAACTTCTGCACATCGAAATTGACATTTTTTTTCAGTTGAAAATCCCAAATCTAGCAGAATTTTTAGAGTGGGACACCATTAGAATTGAAATCTAATCACTCCTCCCTCATTTTCCCCCCTAAAATGGACTTTGGAATCAGTTTTTTGGAGTTATAAGGAGAAGAACCTGCCAAAAACTGCCTTTTGAAACATTTTATGTCATTTTCATCGCCGCGGTGCATCATGCGCCGTTTCTGACACATCATGCCCCAATTTAGCGCTACTTCCAAAAATTTGCATTTTTTATTTCGATAAAAAATTCTCAATTCTTCCAGAATAAGATGTTTTTTAAAGTTATTTTCTTAAATACATGGACTCCATGAAAACACAAATATAAATATAGGTAAAATATTCTGAACAAAAACTCGAAAAGCAAAACAAACAAAGATAAGTATGGGTTGCCTCCCACAAAGCGCTTGGTTTAATGTCATCAGTCCGACATTTTCAGTCTTTATTCTGGGTGACCCAACATTATAGTATCTTTAAAAATTGGTCTTTGACCATCAAAATATGGTTTCAATCTGTGCCCATTTACTTTAAATATCCTTCCAGTCTTAGGATCTTCAATATTAAAAGCTCCACAGGGATAGACTTTTACAACTTTGATTGGCCCTTTCCACCTAGAATTTAGTTTTCCCAGAAATAATTTCAATCTTGTATTGTATAATAAAACTTCATGTCTAGGTTCAAATTCCTTTTTTATTATCTTCCGTTCATGTCATTCTTTAATTCTTTCCTTATAAATTCTAGCATTATCGTAAGATTCATCCCTAATTTCCTCAAGCTCATTCAATTGCAATAATCTTTTCTCATCAGCATTTTTCAAATTGAAATTGAATTCCTTATTATCTCAATAAGCTTTATGCTCCAATTCTACTGGCAAGTGACAAGTCTTCCCAAAAATTAATCCATAAGGTTACATACCTATAGGTGTCTTATAAGCTGTCTTGCATGCCTATAATGCAATATCTAATATAATAAACCAATCCATTTTACTAGGATTGACACTTTTTTCTCAAAATTCTCTTAATTTCATGATTAGATACTTCTGCTAAACCACTTGTCTGAGGATGATAAGCAGTTGTAATTTTATGTATTATATTATATGTTTCGACCAATCTTGCAATTGTAGCATTTCTAAAATGAGATCCTCCATTGGTAATGATTACTCTAGGCATTTCATATCTTGTAAAAATATTTTTAATTAAAAATTTTGAAACACNTTTTAAGTAAATTTAGTAGTTTCTTATTGAAAAAATAATCTCTTATTTATAGGTCCTAAGAGTACCTAGTATGAAATTATTTGTCTGTACCTATTTTAGTAGGGACAGAGTATGACACCCTTATATCCATAATTGGTCTTAGCATAATTTCATATTCATAACTGCTTGAAGTTGGATATTTAATGACTCATTAATTTTGTTGCTCGATCGTTTTAAAACCTATGTTTGGTTGAAGTTATCGGTCGGTTGAAAGGGCATCGATCGATGGAGACCCTCCTAGTGTAAGGGTGAATTTAGACTGTCAGTCATGGGGTGTATCACCTTAATATGATGAGTAGCTCTCTTTGGACAAGGGGCTTTATTAAAGGATTAAAAATGTATTACGTAGGAAATCGTTTGACAATATTTGTGAAAGAGTCTAGAATCAGTTGGGGGAGTTGGTTACGAACGACTGTCCTTCGAATTATGTGACACCTATTCTTCTTTTCGGCTAGACTTTTGTTCAGTTGACTCATAGTTCTGATAGTAGGAAACGTCACTTGGTATTTTTGGCTTTTAACTATCTTGATGCTATTCTTTAAAGTTCATAAGTGAGCCTCATTGAATTTCTTCGAGATTCTTCTAATCATATTTTTGATGTACATATCTAGTCTCTAGGGCCTTACCTTTTGAAAGCAAAAACTACGATAAGAATAAGAGAATTAAATGTCAAAATTGACTTATTTATTGCATAATAAATATTATTAATAATTGAAATCATAAATTTTTAGCATGCAACCCCTATAAATATAGTGTGATCAGTACTTCTTTGTCACTCTTTCTGAATTTTTCGCTCTTTAGTCAATTTTTAATAGAAGTGGGTTATGGAAAGTAGCAAGAAATAAATGAGGAGGCCATGACAAAGGCCTTAGAGCTTTGAATCGAAAAACTTTGCCCTCCTAAAGTCATAGGGGAGAAAACGAAACCAAATAGTAGTCAGCCTGTGATAAAGAAGTCAAGAGATGAGGACCTGACTGACAACAAGAAAGAGGCCGTAAGGACAAGGCCGAGCGATCGACTCGAAAGGTCGGAAGTCGAAAGCCAACCGAAGGGAGAGAAGCTAGTTAAACAAGTTTTCCAAAAGAAGCAATGGGTGAAGCGGCCGAGTTGTCTGACTCCTTGTTGCTCCATCGTGAGATGAGGAGCGGGGCTGATGTGCACACCATTGGTGAAATAGTCCTTTGGTTCTGATATGCAAGCGATCAGCTCAGTAATTGGTCTAAGTGGTCGCAACGACCCAAGTCTAGTCGCGTGAAGGTGGAGCTCCCTTTTTTTTGATGGGAAACCAACCAGGCAGTCATCCAATCACTTGCTAGTGAAAGCTTTCGATCGTTTGAGATGGAGCAAATGATTGGTATGTGAAAGCATAGTTTTATTTAATTCAGTAGATTTTTTCATTTCCTTTTTATGACATTTGATTATTCTTGCAAAGGAGACCACACATATTATCGACTGATAGATACTAGAGTTGCCCACCCTCAACTCCAAAGGTGACTTAGGGACCCTCTATTTCGGTCTATGGTGGAGGTGCACTGAGCCATCTGTTTGAACCTGAGAAAGTCAAGAGGTAGGCCAACAATCGACAAGAATCTTTAGCATTGCTGGCTCGTCAGAGGGCTGAAATTGTAGACTCCTTCACCTGGGAAGTTGCCTTTTAGAGGGAGGTTGCCATATCCAACTTGAAGGAAGAGCTGATGGTTCTTTATGAGGACATGGCGACTTCCCAGATAGAGGTGGCTACTCTTCGAATGGAGCTAACAAAAGTCTGGGTGACTAGTTCTTTGATCTCTTAGGTCCAACTGAGGAAGAGAGTGTGGAGAAGTTTAAGTTGTAAAATATATCCTTTCATAAATAAAATTTTATTTTTATGAATTTTAAAAATTTAATATCATTTCATTTTCTCAAATTACACACTAATTTGATGTGAATTTCTGGAGATTAAGGTACAGATTTAAGGTGTTTTGAATTCTCTGGATACCCTATATATAAGGTTAAAGGGATAATTGGTTTTACGCTTTTCATTTTTCTCTTCTTTCTCTTCAGTCGTTTCTTGTCTCTCATTTGGGTCGATTTTCTTCTAGTATTCCCGTGAATTTCAAATATTCTTCAAAATTATTTGGTTTAGTGCTAGTGACTGAAAGGTCTACTCTCACATTGTTCGATGCAGAGCTTTTGAAAGATACTAGTGTATACAACACAAGTGCAGTGCTTGTGCCGGTGGAGCTGAATGCAAGGGAGACTGAACACTTCAGTGATGATCTAATATTCTACATGGATCAGTTTAGTTAGGGACTTCAACTGTTATTTTCCACGAGATCTTGTTAATCTTTAACCATTACAGACTCATCTCCATGCAAATAAAGCCAAATTCAATCACAATAATAATGACTTGTTATTTACTCACATCGAATAGAGAAAAATTGGTCTGGGGAATTGTTCTCCTACATGTTTTTTTTATAGTAAGCCAGATGGCTGTGGTATTCAACTCAACTTGGAAATTCCATCTGATTGATCTGGATAATAAAATCAAGAATTGGATGTTCATATTCTACCGAGTTATTTGTGAGCACTAGGGAATCACTACAAGACCAAACTAAGAGCCATACAAGAAGAAGAAAGGAAGAAGAAAAGTATCACATAGCTGGTATTGGGACATAAATCAACAGTCATGGGAAAATAGATGGCAGGAATCCAATATATATGATAGTGAATTAGATGTTGAACCCTACGTAGTTCAGCGAAATGATTCCTGCACTGCGAGCCACTTTTGATGAGGCGAGAGGCAGATTGGAAAGGCTACACGACTGTGGCAGAAGGTGCTGAAGAAGAAGAAGGGTATTGCTTCCACCTCTACGATAGAAGAGCTCAAGGAAGAGGATGATGAGGTGGCCAGAACAATCCTAGGTTTGGCATTAATTCACTCTATCTCTGAAATAGTAGTTGTCATTTAAAACATAGTCACTACTGAATTGATTCTAATTGAGTGAGAACCATCTTTGATGCATTTAGAGGCATTGAGGGATCGACTTCAAGAGGAGCAACACCTAGCATCATTGAATCAGATGCTGAGGAATCCTTCAAACGACTATCGACAGGGAGCTTTCAAGCCATCTTTCTTGGGTTGTATTCCTCTTACTGAAAGAGGGGAGGCTAATTGACATTCTCCATGATCGCCAGCTTCACCGACAGAACAAGTAGAAGGAAAAGCAAGTAGAAAAGCTAAACAAAGGAGGAGGGGCTTGAGTTGGTGTCTACTCCAGGACACGGGCCGACCACTTTTGAAGAAGAACAACGTCGAAGGAATGAAAAAGCTCTGGCCCAAGATTCTGACTCTTCCTTCCCCTTACCTCCCAAGAAGAAATAGAAGGGAGGTAAGGATTAGTATAGCTCGTTGTAGGAAACACAATTGAAGGTCTTTCTCAACTTATACTCTAGTTTTGCCTTATGAAAAATCTTGAGGTACTAATTCCTACAAGCCCTTGGGACAAATGAGAATGCTTTGACCATCACCGACATACTTTAGTTATTTGGCCTACAAAAATTCTTGAATAACCTAATGCTAAGAGACTTATGTCACATGGTTGATCGATATCAATTGCTTGAACCCACAACCACTATCATATATATTCTTTGTATCTTGAAGTGAGAGACAAAGCCTTGAAAGCTGAAATGAAGGCCAAAGAGTTCAAGGCATGAGAAATATAAGTGGAACATCGGGCGGCCGTGGTAGAGGCTTCTGGAGGATGATGAGGCAGAGCTGGAGATCAAATCAAAGTGGGAATCTATCGTCAGGAGGAGAATGTTGAATTTACAGAGAAGATGACTACAATCAAGATGCCCGAAGAGTTTTTTGACACTCAGGTTGTGCATTTATAGATATGTAGCAAGGTGGTGATGGGACAATTCGTAAGAGCTGGGATGGTCAATGTATTATGATATTGATGAGTTCAAAAAAAATTTCATCGTTCTTTCATCTTTAGCACTCATAGAGGAGTATAAGGGCAATAATGTGGTGGATGAAGGATCATCCAACACTCAGCCCTAAGACTCCTAGACTTAGAACTTTTTGTAAAGTAACCAAATAAATGCATATGAAAATATTTGTTCAAAAATTCATGTAATGGAACAATAATATGAATGAAATATGACCTTCAGTCGATTTTTACCTGTGTTGTTACTTGTTTCCTTACATGGTTTAGTAGATTATGACATGTCGCATTAATCATAAGTTCTTTTAGTTGATTTTTTATTGTTCCCCTCCCAGCTCAAGTCTTATAAAGTACTTATCCCCTTTGCTTAGTCGTGTTATTACTTAGGAACATGCCAATCATTGAGACTTTTTGCTAGGTTGATTTTTTTAGTACCCTTTGCTGAACTTGTCGCTACTAGGTAAGGAACCACTCTAACTTTTTGCCTGGCTCGAGTTTTAGGGATAGGTTTTCATTGCTTGAGCGAATGTATGTATGTCAATTGGGCATCGTGGTGTCATCGCTCGCCATTCTAAAATTTTCTTTAATTATGCCAATTGGACGTCATGGCGTTGTTTTCAATCGTTTTATATTTTGTTAATCAATTGGATGACATGTGTCACTTATCAGTTTGTTTTAGGGCATCAACATTTAACTTAGGCAGACTTAAGTTTTTGTTTGTTTTACTTGACCTAGGTTTTCTTTCCATCCTACTGCTAGTAGTAGGGGGTAGTTGTCGATATGTTTTCAGGGTGGTTTTATTGGTACCCTTTGCAAAGTTTTATCACTACCGGACAAGGAACCACATCTAGAATATCGTTCACTCAAAACTTGAAAATTCAAGTTTGAGTTAAGTTTTACATCTATGACCAATTGAGCATCTTAATGTCATTATTAGTCAAATTTTTAGAATACTCCAATTTCTGTAGTGTTGTTCAAACCCGCGGTCATAATTATATAGTAAACTAATGATTTTTTTGACAAAGGCAAAATCAAAATTCAAAAGTATTGGAAATGAGAAACTAATTTTATATTTTGTTTGTGTCAGTACAATGTGTTTGGTTTAATAAAAAAAATTCTTAAGATCATCTCTGCTTCGTATCCAAGGAACATCTTTTCCAATATATATTTTAAGCTTGTAGTCTCCTGGAATGATTTTTTTTATCGTTAATGAAAGGTTTCGCTGATTTTCCTTGTGATGCTGGGTCTGCTTTTTGCAAGATTAGGTTATCAGACATGAATGTTTTTTCTCAGACATTCTTGTTGCAGTATCAAACATACTTCCTTTTTTACTTTTTCTTATTGGAATGTTGCATTTGTTTGATTTATTCTGAGCGGCCGAGTGCAAGCATAATTTTTTCATTATTTGTCTGCTGTCAGTTTGTGAGATTTTCTCTATCTTTTGTGGTGGTTGTGACGACTTTATGGCTATAGTTGTTGCACTCCTCTGGTAACGTTGTTTTCATTCCATGGGAAAGCATGTAAAGGGTTTGCTCAGTCGCTGATGATGACGTCATTTGGATGGCCCATTAGACAAAAGGAAGTAAGTCTGCCAATTGCCTTTTGCTCCTTCCACATTCTTAGTAGATTTAAACTTATCTTATTGGGAGCCTCTACTTGTCCATTATTCTGAGGATGATGCACAAACACAAATTTTAGGTTACTTTCCTCACATTAGTAGAAATCTTTTATCCCTGTCAGTAAATTGTATTCCATTATCGGTGATAAATACCAGGCGAAAGCCATACTGATAGATACTGTCTATCTGAATGATATTTCAGATGATGGCTATGGTAATTTAGGTGAGGGTATTTGCTTCGATCTACTTTGTAAAGTAGTCTATATTGATTAAAAGGAATTTACATTAGCATTTTGATATTGGAAACAACAATAGGTTGTCAAGCCCTCAGATGGCAAAAGGCTAGGAATTGATAATTATCTTGTGGGCTGGATGGTGCTAAAATGGAGCATACTTCTGAAACTGCTCACATCTCCTAGAAAACTCTACATCTTTCATGAGGGTCAGCAAGAAGTAACATTGCTCTGAACACGATTAACCAAAGTTTTTCCTGCGGAATGACTCCCATATGTGTCAGTGTATTTACTGGAAGATTTTGTTTGTCTTGGTTTTCTTAATTCATCTTAGGAGCAGTAAATCTGTTGATGTTCAAAAAAGTTTACATTCAATCATGAGGTATTGTACAACTTTAAAGATGTACTCTTTGGATCAGTTATTTCTTTAGATTTTTTTCTATTTTCAAGATATTGGATGTAGGAATCCATCCAAATTTTTGTGTTATCCGCTTCTACCTCCATGTCTTCTAGTTCTCCAATGGTCGACATTACAAGCCCTTGGAATGTCCCCTCTCTGAAACAAATGCTCTTTGATATAAGGTCTGCCACTTGATTTTCTTCCCGACTAACATGCTTGATCCTAAAGACGGTAAACTTCCATATCTCTATCTAGGTCTGGTTGAAGTATTTGACCATCATTTTATCTCTGACCTTGAATTCTTCGTTAACTTGATTCACTACATTTTGCAAATCTGGCTTCATCAGATGTCGAATGCCTATTTTGTAAGCTAGACGTAGGCGAACTATTAATGTTTTATACCTCACCTAGTTGTTGGTGATTTTGAACTTGAGGATGATTGAGCGATAAAGATGCTCTCCGGTCAGAGTGCTTAGAGCCCGTCTGATTCCTGCTCTTGCGTAACTCAAGGCTCCATCGACATGCAAGGTCCAGGTTTAGTTGTTAGTAGTAGTTTCTTCACCTAGTTCACATTTTTTTGGAGATATCTGTAAAAAATTCTGCTACTGCAGGAGCTTTGATCATCGTTTGGGGAATGTAGGTGATGTCATATTCACTGAGCTCCAAAGCCCACTTCATGAGCTGACCAAAATGTTCCACTAAGTGAGCATAGATTTGAGAGGGTCAGTAATGACCCTAACTGGATGCATCTAGAAATATGAACAGAACCAATGAGCAGAGCTGGTGAGACTAAAGGTTAGCTTTGTCATGATAGGTTACTTGACCCTAGTGTCTCTAAGAATTTGACTGTTAAGGTAGATTTGGGATTTCTTTTTTGACTCCTCCCAAACCAAGGCTGGACTGATGGCTTCAGTCCTGACTCCTAAATTTTGAGAGAGTTTTTCCTCTTATTTTGGCTTCGCAGTGTTGGCGGTGATGCTAGTGATTATTTTATGCTTTAAAGTGTTTTCTCACATTTGATTGAACATTTAAAGCTCTTGACTTTCCTTAGCATTTTGAAGAATATTGCACATTTGTTGCCCAACTTTGAAATAAGTAAGTTGAGTGCTTCTATCCAGCTAGTAAGCTTTTGCAACTCTTTAGTGTTCTGGGGATAGAGCATCTTCAATGGTGCTTATACTACATTTTAATGGATTTATTTTCATGTTATGTTTTTTTTAGCAGTTTAAATATTTTTTTCAAACCATTTATATGTTGTTTGACCGATTAAATTTTGATATTAAGACATCATTCGCATAGACTTCATTATTTTTTTCTTTTTGATTTGGAAAGATTACATCCATTAGACAATGGTAGGATCCACAACATTCTTTAGCCCAAAGGGCACTACATTATAATAATACAAGCCTTTACTCGTAATGAATGTCATCTTATCGGCGCTGGTTATATGCATATTAATTTGATCATAACTGAAGAAAGCATCCAAGAAGCCTATTACTGAATAGCAAACAAGTGAATCTACTAGTGCATCAAGTTAACAGATAATTCGAGGTTCGTGAATTCAACACAAATTCTCTATTTTCCATTTGTCTTCTGAACCATAACCATATTGAAGACCCAAGTATGGTAATGAACCTCCCTAATGAGCAAGTCTCCTTGAGTTTATACACCTTTTCACAGATTGGCTCAACTAATGTAATGACCGATGTTTTCATGTTTTTCTTTATTGGTCGAATGACTGGATTAATTTTTAGACGGTGAACCACCAAGTCGATGAAGATGCCTGACATTTTAACGGTTGACTAAGAAAATACATCCTGATGCTCCCGAAGAGTTTGGATCAATAAATTTCTATTTCCTACATAAAAAGTTTCACTAACTAGGAAAAATTTACCAATATCTCCATTGGTGACGGGAATCTCTGCAGTTCTTTCATCAGTTTTGAGGCCCCCTTCACACTGGTTCTGAATGTTGAATAACTCTTGTTCTACATTACCAACCACTCAGAGGAAGCATGTTTGAGACCACTCTATGTTGACTCAAATGGTAATTATCTCTCTATCTCATGAAAACTTTACCGTGACATGGCATGTGGAGATCGTGACTCATAGATCATTGAGTAGTGGGTGACAAAATATAACATTATAATTTGGTGGAGCGTCAACCACCAAAAATTCCTCCATATTGGTAAATTGGCTATCACCTTTCCTCTAAGTGACAAATAACCCAATTATTTTCAACACTTCCTTTGGTTCGCAAGAAAAACCATGAAGTTGGGGTTGACTGAGAGATGCATTTTATCAGAGATTGACTTGAACAGGGTATTTTCTGACCTGCAAGTATCAACCAAAATATTACTTACTTGAAAGTTTTTAATCATCATCGTGACCATGACAAAATCATTGTAGGGATTCTATGTCAAGGGAAAATCCACTTTAGTAAAAAATAATTGGGTATGAGGCTTTTCACTTAGGAGTGAAAGCGACAACATAGTGTTCCCTCATGTGAAGCCTCTTAAGTTCGACTTACCTGATCAAATCTTCTCATTGGATTTCTAGCACTACCCCACAATGTGGATAACATTGGCTTGGATGGGTTTGTCAAAGTATTCTTCAATTGCAGTGTTTCTCTGCCTTTGGGTTGATGCCCTTGGGCCACGAACTCCTTCAGTTTCCTAGCCTGGATCAACTCTGCTACCAAGTTCCAACAATGTCTACACTCCTCAATTTCATGATCACGGTCCTTGTTGTATTTACAGAACTTGTTTGTATTCCAGTGAAAAGCTCCAATTCTCTTTGGTGGAGCCTTTTTGAAGTACTCTTTTTTTTATGCCTTCCACTAACTCCACCATTGAAGCCCTCAACTGAATGAGTTTCAGTTTCCTTGTTCACCCAATGATCAGTTGTTTGACTAGTTTCATCATTTTTAGTAGTTTCTATCGGCCTCTATATCATCACAAGGTAACAATCTATCTTCACGTTTGGGCCATGGGTCATCTTTCAGCCTCAATCCATCATCTCATAAGGGCCTCTTCTGTAAGCAGCGATCAGATTGTCCACCTTTATGGAAGGGCGACTAAATGTACTCCTCCGCCATGAGGTGGGGGTTGGCCAACTCTAAGAGTTTAGCCAGGCTGTTGGTTTGTCATAAACCATGAAACTATTTACATCATTTGCTCCTTAGCCCCTGTGCAAAGGTGGCATGTGCTACCGCATGCTCCAAATTTTGCACCGCAAGCATATCTTTTTGGAACTGAGAAACACACACTTGAAGACTCTCGTTCGACCCTTAATTGATGTGCCAAATAGCATATAAGTTCTTATGAAGCTTCTAAACGGTATTGAACTGCATCATGAACTTCTTGAATTCACCGTAGCAGGTGATAACTCCTGTTCGAATCTCTAACCACGGTATAGAATTACCGACAATTCAGTGCATTAGAGATTTTGAGAAGGCATACAACTAACTCAAAAGAAGCTATGTGGTCGACCAAATCACTCTGACCGTAGTGGGATTCCAAAGATGGAAATTTGAACTTCTCCAGGGGGCTTAGTATCGATGATCTGCCAGTAGAGTGAATTCTCTGGCTCTTAGTTGATCTCCATTCACCATATGTGTAATACTTGAGTATTACACTTAGCAAGATGATTAATTCTTTCACATACCGAGCATTGAATGTTGCCATACTTATTATTTTTATTGCTATACCTGTGTGAGATTTATTTCTTAAATTTTTTATTGAATGAATTATTTTTTTTTCTTTTAAAGTTATTATTTTCCATTAGGTTGACATGCATTTCAGATTCAATTTTAGAGATATAATTTTATTTATTTTTATTCCTTTTGTCTATCCTAAGTATTATAATAAAATCATCAACAAACATCTTATTTCTATATGCCCAAATATTTGTGCAAATTAACTCCATAGTGGGGTTGATTTTTCTATTAATGATACAACTATAAAAGCTTATGTCATTCTTTTATCATGTTCTTTTAAATCATGAATTATATTATGAATTTCATTTATTTGATCTAATACAATATGAAGATCATACATCATATATTTATTGAATTATTCAACAGAACATTTTACTAACCCGACATCGTTATATTCATATTTTGATTCAAGTTGTTAGTTTTCATTATTTTATTTATGTGACCCACTGTCATTTATTTTAATAGTAATTAATTAATTAATTGAAAATAAAAGGGTTATGTCTCTTCCCAATGACACCATATCTTTCTCTTCAATTAATTAATTGAATTATCCAAAATGAAGGGTAATGTCTCTTCCCAATAGACATCACATCCTTTCACTTCAATTAATTAATTAAATTATCCTAAATCTTATTGGTCAATAATCACCATGATGGATGGTGGTTAATGATGAATAATTAAGAGAAATGTTGTCTCTTCCCAAAAGACTTATCTTTTCTCTTATAAATAAGAGATATGTCCTCTCTCTCAATAGAAGAAGAAATATATATCTTCTCTCAATCAGAAAGTACAGAAAGAAAAAGGATTAGAGAGAGAAATTTTATCTCTTCAAATTAAATTCTATGATCATGAATACATGTATGTTTATCTCATTTATGAGTATGTAAAAATCATGAATTCAAATATCTTGGTCATTATGAATTTTAGGAATTTTGAGTCATGAAATAGGATTTTATAAATTTAAAAAATCCTAACATGTGGTATCAGATCCTCAATTATTGAATTTGTGATTTTTCATTTAATTTTATTTATGTTAATTGCATAAAACTTTTGTTGTAAATTAAATCTTAGAATTAGATCACTAAAGTTAATCAGTGAATTGACAAATTATTGTTTATTTGATATTTATATTATGTTTAAATTGTTAATCACCAAAGTGGCTAAATTAGTATGTTTAATAGACATCAAATTAAATAAATTCAATTACTCATAAGTATGTGATGCCTATTATGAAACAATTTTGTATTTAATTATGAGTTTATTGAAATTCGTTTATTATAAAATATTTGTGGATCGCCCAAAGGTTGATTATTTATTTTATAATCTTTGAATATGATTGTAGTATATTTATATACTTGGTTAGATATGTTTATATATCCAAAGATAATAGACACGTCTAATTTGAGTATAAAAAATTGCCAATTACGTTAAACTAATCATTCAAGCATCAATTATGTATTTGTCGGCACTATTTTTGGTATGTAGTTTACCCGTAAGAAGCTGTCGATCATCAGAATTGAAATCCCGTTGCCCGCTTCGGAAGGACGTTAAAAAATTTTAANTATATTTATATACTTGGTTAGATATGTTTATATATCCAAAGATAATAGGAACGTCTAATTTGAGTATAAAAAATTGTCAATTATGTTAAACTAATCATTCAAGCATCAATTATGTATTGATATATCTCCCAAGGGAGATTTTAAATACACTATTAATGTTTTCATTTAATGAGTGTGGATTGTATTAAGAGAAAGCACACAAAACACACACTTAAGAAAGCTGCCACAAGAAGCACACAACTTCTTGAAATTATACACACTGAAGTTTGTGGACCTTTTGATGTTACATCTTTTGGTGGAGAAAAATATTTTATCACCTTTATCGATGACTTTTCACGTTATGGATATGTCTATTTATTGCATGAAAAATCTCAACCACTAGATGTCTTAAAGTGTTTATGAGGTTGATAGATAATTAGACAGAAATGTGAAAATCATCAGGTCCTATAGAGGTTGTGAATATTATGGAAAGTATAATGAATCTGGATAATGTCCATATCCATTTGCTAAATTTCTTCAAATTAATGACATATGCGCTCAATACATCATACCAGGAACACCATAACAAAATGGTGTTGCCGAAATGCGAAACCGTACTCTGATAGAAATAGTTAGGAGTATGATGAACAATTTTACCCTTATCATTGTGGATGCATGCTTTAAAGATCCCTGCATATTTGTTAAACAAGATTCCTAGTAAGGCAGATTCAAAGGCTCCATTTAAATTATTGAGAGGAAGGAAACCTAGTTTAAGGCACCTGCATGTTTGGGGCTGCCCAGCGGAAAAAAGGATTTATAATCCAAATAAAAAGAAACTGAACTTAAGAACAACTAGTGGTTTCTTCATTGATTATCCAGCAAAATTGAACGGATATAGATTTTATTGTCCTAACCACATTACGAGAATCATTGAAGCTAAAAATGCTAACTTCATTAAAAATGGTGAAGTTAGTAGGAGTTTGGAATCACATAAAGTGAAAATCTAAGAAATTATGGTTCAAGTTTCTTTCCCTGAAATTTCTTCTCAGGTTGTTATTCCTACAGTTGTTGAACAGTCTGACAATCTATAGGAACAACAGATAAATGATCAAACACCCCATAATAAAATTGTCACTAATGAACTTACACTAGATGAACCAAATGAAGTTGTACCTAGAAGGTCTCAATGACAAAGGACTACTACTTATGATGATTATGTGGTTTATGTACATGAGTCTGAATTAGACTTGAGAGTCAATGAAGATTTAGTTTCATTGTCAAAAGCCATAGAAAGTGCAAATTCTTCTAAATGGTTAGATGCAATGAACAATGAGTTGAAATCGATGGATCACAACAAAGTTTCGGATGTCTTTGAATTGTTTAAAGGTTGTAAAAGACTCAGGTGTAACTGGTTCTTTAAGACCAATCGTGACTCGAATGACAATATTGAACGATATAAAGTCATACTTATTGCCAAAGGTTTTGCAGAAGAAGATGACATCGACTTTAATGAAATATTTTCTTTAGTTTCTAAGAAAAATTCATTTAGAATTATCATGACACTAGTAGCTCATTATGATTTTGAGTTACACCAAATGGATGTGAAATTGTCTTTCTGAATGGAAATTTAGATGATGATGTCTACATGAGTCAACCTGAAGGGTTTTGGTTGAAGGAAATGAGTAAGTGGTGTGTAAACTTAAGAAATCAATATACATACTTAAGCAAGCTTCCCGATAATGGTATCTTAAGTTCAATGTTACCATCACTTTCTTTAGATTTAAAGAAAGCACTGTTAATCAGTGTATATATCTGAAGGTCAGCAGGAGCATGATCATATTTCTCATTATGTATGTTGATGATATCTTGCTGGCTACTAATGATCTTGACTTATTGTATGAAACCAAGAATTATCTCTCTAAGAACTTTGAAATGAAAGATATGGGTGAGACATCCTATGTAATTGAAATTGAAATATTTCGTGATAGATAACAATGATTGTCAGGATTGTCTCAGAAAGCATATATCGATAGAGTTATTAAGAGTTTCAATATAAAAAAATGCGAAGCAAACTATCATTGCTGCATCCACTATGGAAGCTGAAATTGTGGCATGCTCAGAAGCTAAAATTGAGGGCTTATGGATGCGGAATTTTATTTCAAAACTTGGAATTGCCGACAGTATTGCCAAGCCGCTGAAAATATACTGTAATAACTCTACATCATTCTTCTTTTCTAAAAATGATAGGTATTCCAAAGATGCTAAACACATGAAATTATAGTACTTTGTTGTTAAAGAACAAGTTCGAAACATAGGGTGTCAATTGAACATATTACCACCAATCTTATGATTGCAGACCCATTAACAAAAGAGTTTCCACTACAGACATTTAACGAATATGTTGTGAGAGTGGACATTGTCGAAACCCTTTATTAGTTTTATGTTTAGGGCTCTTTCTGTTTGACACTTTGAGCTCAATTTATTATTGCTTTTGATATTTATGTATCTAGTTTTTATCGCTAGTGTACACTTTATGTTGTGCGATGTTTAACAAGATTTGTATTTTAATAGACATTATGAGACCATGATGTTATTTCTGATTATGTTAAGTATGCAATTGATATTGTGATTCATGGAAGGAACTGTGTTGATAAATCGATACACACTTTCATGATTCTTATTAATTTTCATACTCATTGATGATTCATGATTTGACCAATATAAAGAAGGATTTTGACTTATATTTTGTGCAGTATGTTATGCACTATTAAGTATTACGTGGGCTAAGTGGGATGTTAGTTTTTCATTATTTTATTTATGTGGCACACTGTCATTTATTTTAATAGTAATTAATTAATTAATTAAAAAAAAGAGTCATGTCTTTTCCTAATAGATACTGTATCCTCTTTCTTTAATTAATTAATTGAATTATCCAAAATGGAGGGTCATGTATCTTCCCAATTGCACCACATCCTTTCGCTTTAATTAATTAATTAAATTATCATGAATCCTATTGGTCAATAATCACAATGATGGATGGTAGTTAATAGTGCATAATTAAAAGAAAGGTTGTGTCTCTTCCAAAGAGACTTATCTTTTCTCATAAATAAGAGAAGTGTTCTCTCTCTTCATAGAAGAAGAAATGTATATTTTCTCTCCATCAGAAATTATAAGAAAAAAAGGATTAGAGAGAGAAATTTCATCTCTTCAGATTGAATTCTATGATCATGAATACATGTATGTATATCTCATTTATGAGTATGTGAAAATCATGAATTCAAAGATCTTGGTTATTATGAATTTTATGAATTTTGGGTCATAAAATTTGATTTTATAAATTTAAAAGAATTCTAACACACGTGTTTTCCGAAGTTCAAAGGAAGACATTGACAAACAAAACCTATTATCTTGTCGATCTAAAAGTATACTTCGAAGACGCCCAACAAAAAGAGAATCAATCTCTTGTGGAGCTTCCTTTACCTAATCCTTTAGAAGAAAAACTATTTTCACTTTTCAAATTAATCCTGAGAGGAGGGCGTGCCGATGACACTATCTTTAGAGTAAATCAATTTGCGGCTCTCTCTTCTACTCTTGAGATACAACACGTCCTTTTATCTTGATTATGCATGCAACACAACAAATCGACAAAATTTTAAACTAATTGTGTCTTTAGTTGCCCAAAAGAAGAAGAAAATTTGATAGAGAAACTATTAGAATTGAAAATTGTTTCATCCCCTTTTCAAATTCATATTATCTTCTATTTATAATTGAAAGAAGAGAGATAAATTAATAAATATTGTTTATGATTTATAGCTGTCAACGGAAGTTATTTTAATGCACAAATTTATTTATTTATTTATATTTATTGTCATTTATGTTATATGTTATAACATTAAAAATTTATAATATTAATAAAGTAAATTTGATGCTATTAAGTTATATATATAACGCTGTTAAATATATCGTTATAATAGTAACACTATATTATTATTATTATTATCATTTTCAATAAATTATAATAAATAGGGGTGCAAACGAGCCGAACATGAGCGAGCCCA
>JXCR01100230.1:85187-116334 GCA_002079205.1 Phalaenopsis hybrid cultivar
ATATATATATATATATATATATATTAACATCTCTAAATAAAGTAGACCAATAAAATTCAGATTGCAGAATTTTATGAACAGTTTTATCATTCCCAAAATGTCTTCCAAATTCAGAATCATGACATTTTAGAATAATTTCCTGAATTTCTTTGTAAGGAACACATCGTCTCTTACTAAATCTTTGCATTGTTTATATAAATAGAGGTCATCCTACAAATAAGACTTTGCATCATGAATGAATTTCTTTTTCTGTTATTTTGTTAATCCATATGGTAAAATACCACTAATAATATAATTTACAATATCAGCATACCAAAGTATTTCCCATCCTTTTACAGTATAAAGTTGTTAATCAATAAAATTTTCATTAATTTCTTTTTCCATGTCAAGTATTTCTTCTTGTTCTAGCATAGATAAAATGATCAGTAATTTGATTATCAATTCCTTTCCTATCGACTATTACAAAATCAAACTCTTGCATTGGAAGTACCCATCTAATAAATCTTGGTTTCACATCATTCTTTTGCATCAAATATTTAATAACAGAATGGTCAGTATGCACAACGCATTTAGCTCCAATTAGATATGACCTAAACGTATCAAAAGGATATATAATGTCTAATAACTCTCTTTCAGTGGTGGTGTAGCTAATCTGAGCATCATTAAGAGTCTTACTAGCATAATATATAACCTTAAAAATCTTATCATACCTCTGCCCTAATACAGCTCCAATTGCATAATCACTTATATCACGCATTAATTCAAAACGTTTCTCTCAATCAGGTGAAACAATTATAGGAGCAGTGGTCAATTTTTCTTTTAAAGTTTCAAAGGTTTTAAGGCAATCATGGTTGAACCTAAATTTTATATCTTTTCTAGAAGTTAGTTTAGTAATGTTTGAAAAATCTTTAATATATCGCCTGTAAAATTTGACATATCCTAAAAAGCTCCTAACTCCTCTTACATTAGTAGGCAGAGGTAAGTTTGATATAATTTGAATTTTTGCAGTTTCTGAAATTTTTTGCAAAGCACAATTCTTCCTGCAACCATAAATTGACATTTTTTCTCAGTTCAATACGAGATTAGGTTTTTCACATCATTCAAAAACTTTCTCTAAATGATAATTGCCCGTAAAGACCTCAATACCTTTTTCAATTAAATCACTAAAAATTGACATCATACATTCTTAAAATATTGAAGGTGCATTACATAATCCAAAGGACATTCATCAAAAAGTAAAAAGTTCCATAAGGACTAGTAAATGTTGTTTTCTCTTGATCCTGTGGAGCTATAGGTATTTGATGATAATCGGTATATCCATCTAGAAAATAAAAAATATATGTGCCCAGCCAGCCTATCCAGCATCTGGTCCAAAAAGGGTAAAAGAAAATGATCCTTCATGGTGGCAGAATTTAATTTTCTATAGACTATGCAGATTCGCCGTCCAGTAGCTTGTCTTGTTGGTATTTCTTCATTATTCTCGTTTTTCACTACAGTCACTCATCTTTTCTTTGGAACACAGTGAATTGGACTTACCCAAGCACTTTCTAAAATAAGATATATTATTCAAGGATCTGACCATTTTAAAATTTCTTTCTTAACAACTTCTTTCATCATTGGATTTAATCTCCTTTGAGGATCAGCTCTTGGTTCATGTTTATCTTCTAATAAAATTCTATGCATACAAATTGAAGGACTGATTCTTTTAATATCAGCTAATGTCCATCCAAATGTTTTTTTATATCTTCTCAAAATTTGCAACAACTGCTATTCTTGCTCATCGTTAATTCTGATGATACTATAACAGGTAATGTAAATGAATCTCCTAAGAATGCATATTTCAATTGTGTAGAAAGTGTTTTCAGTTCTAGTTCAGGAGATTTCTCAATATATAAAATCAGATTCTTATTACTTTATGTAAGATCTAACATTTCAAATTTTTCCTGAACATAATCCAAATCTTCTTTACTCACTTCTGTAGATTCATCTTAAATTTAATCCTCATCTTGAAATTCCATATATTCCTTTTAAAATTCTCTTTCAAATGTTCTTTTGAAATATTCATGGCTTAGATATTCATTAATATCCATTCTTAAGCATTCAATTGCTTGCTCTTTTGCAAGGTATTTCATTGATTTTACAATATTAAATGTAACCTCTTGATCACTAACTCTCACAGTTAGTTCTCCTTTCTGCACATCTATCAAAGTTCTTCTAGTGGTCAGGAATGGTCTTCCTAAAATGATAGGAATTTCCTTATCTTCCTCCATATTTTATACAATAAAGTCCACATGAAGGATAAATTTATCAACTTTTACTAAATCATCTTCTATAACTCCTTTAAGATAAGTAACCGAAAGATCAATTAACTGAAGAGTTACAGTCGTAGGTGAAATATCTCCTAAGCCCAACATTCTGAAAATTGCTAATGGCATAAGATTAATACTGGTTCCTAAATCACATAAAGCTTTTCCAAAAAATCTTTCACCAATAGCACAAATGAATTGTAAAACCTTCAGGATCTTTGAGTTTTTCAAGAAGATTTTTCTGAATTATAGCGGGACGCTCTTCACTAATTACAACAGTCTCGTTATCTACAAACTTTTTTTTCTTATTAAGTATATCCTTCATGAACTTCACATAGCTTGTCATTTGTTCCAAGGCTTCAACAAATGGAATGTTTATTGTTAATTTCCTCAATATCTTTAAAATTTTTGAAAATTGGTTATCTTTTATTTTTTCTGCTTCAATCTTTGGAAAAATGGAGGTGGTGGTTTTTCTACAGTAATTTTCATTGGTTTAATAAGACTTTCTAACTCAAAATGAAAATCTTCACCAAATTTTTTATTTTCCACCACATCATTTTCAACTTCAACTTCCACTTCTTTTTGAACTATGTTTTCTAATTCTTTTCCACTTCTAAGTTGAATAGTCTTAATTTGGTCTTTGTTCTAACCTTTAGGATTTACTTCAACATTACTAGGTAATGTTCTTGGAGGTCTACTGCTAAGTATGGTATCAATACATCCCAATTGATTTTCCATGTTTTTAATTACAGCTCCTTGACTTTGTAATTGTCTCCCCATTTGCAATATCAATTCTTTCATTGACAAGTTCTTCTCCTTACTCTACAAATTATTAAATCCTAAAGGGTAATAAGGTTTATAAGTTGGATTTCCTTGATTGTTGGAGTTTCCCAATGGGTTCGCAGTGCTATTTCCCCATTGCAGATTTACAACATTAGAATTATTATTACTCAAACTAAAATTTAGATGACTCTTCCAACCAGGAATATAATAATTGGCATAAGGATTATTAGAATGATTATTTATTGTATTTAAGATCTCATAAGAAGATTTTGATTCTATCATTTGTCCCAATGAATTTTTCTCAAACACAAGTGATGTCTGAGAATAATTCATTCGATATTGATCTATATTCTTTGATATAACAGCTATTTGTGCAGCTAACATAGATATTGCATGAGAATCATGAATACTGTCTACTCTTTTTTGGATTTATCCTTCAGAGGGCCATTGAAAATTAATAGCAGTCATCTCTTCAATTAAAAAATATGCTTCATCGAATGGTTTTGACATTAATGATCCACCAGCAGCAGCGTCAATTATCAATCTAAGAGATCCAATCAATCCATCATTAAAATTTTAAATTATTGACCAATCTGGCAACGAATTGTGTGGACACTTTCTAAGGAGATCTTTAAATCTTTCTCAGGCTTCATAAATTGATTCCCTTTCAAACTGAAAAAAAGATGTAATATCATTTCTTAGCTTAGTAGTTTTTTAAGGTGGGAAATATTTAGATAAAAATTTTTGTGATAAATTTTCCCAACTTCTGATAGATCCATGTACTAATGAGTTTAACCACATCTTAGCTTTATCATTTAGTGAAAAAGAAAAAAGTCTATGTCTGAAGGCATCATTTGACACTCTATCATATTTAAATGTAGCACACAATTTTAAAAAACTAGCAAGGTGTAAATTAGGATCTTCAGTTGGTGTTCCCCCAAACTGATTATTTTGAGCCATTTGGATAATAACAGTTTTAAGCTCAAATGAATTGGCAGTTACAGCAGGATTTTATATACTTAAATAAATCTCCTCTGCTATAGGATTAATATAATCTCTTAAAGGTCTCTGATGATGTTCATTTTTATTTCCAGCATTATTCAAATTGCAAGTCATTTTGCTAATATGGTCTATCTCTTTTTGTTGTTTTCGATTTTTTCTAATTTTTCTTTTTAACTCAGAATCGTAAGGTACTAAATTTTTTGATCTTACACTATGCATAAACAGATACAACAAGTAATTTAAAAATAAGAATACTATAAATTATAAAATAACTTACTACCACTTTCCGTTACTTCCCCGACAACGGTGCCAAAAACTTGATGCAGGTGGATTTAGTGTGTTAATTTTGCAAATATTTTTCAATATTACAAAATACACATGACAGATATAATAGAAAATATGCAAATTAATCCCAACAAAATAACATTAATTAAAATAGTTTTATCTTTTAAAAAATTTTAAACTGTCAATTCCCCTTTAGAAATAACGTAAGTATACGTATCGCTTAAGTAATAAAGAGCTCTAATGGAATTCTAGATATTGATCCCATAGGGAAGTTGGAAATGCCTGTAAATAAGTTCTTAAATTTATAATGTAAAGTACTATTTTAAAAATACAAAAAGTAAAGTGCGAAGTTTGAATATTAAGTAACGGGTGAATGCTAAATAAAATACAGTTGAACGACAAAATTAACTAAACTAAATGCTAAACTTTCAAAAGTAAAATTACGAAAATTTAAACTACGATATTGTGATGAAAAGTTCAAATTTAAAAAAGCAGCATTCCCTTTTACAATGAGTATATGGTTTGTGAAGAAATTAAAATCATTTGAATATATATATAAATACTATTNTGCAGAATTTTATAAATAGTTACTATCATTCTCAAAATATTTTACAAATTCAGAATCATGACATTTCTGAACACTTTCCTGAATTTCTTTGTAAGACACACATCGTCTCTTACTAAATCTTTGCATTTTTATATAAATAGGGGTCATTCCACAAATAAGACTTTGCATCGTGAATGAATTTCTTTTCCTGTTATTTTGTTAATCCATATGGTAAAATATCATTAACAATATAATTTACAATATCAACATACCAAAGTATTTCCAATCTTTTTACAGTATAAAGTTGTTCATCAAGAAAATTTTCATTAATTTCTTTTTTCATGTCATGTATTTCTTCTTGTTCTAGCTTAGATAGATGATCAATAATTTGATTATCATTTCCTTTTCTATCGACTATTACAAAATCAAACTCTTACATCAGAATTACCCATCTAATAAATCTTGGTTTCACATCTTTCTTTTGCATCAAATATTTAATAGCAGAATGATCAGTATGCACAACACATATAGCTCCAATTAGATATGACCTAAACTTATCAAAAATATGTATAATGACTAATAACTCTCTTTCAGTTGTGGTGTAGTTAATCTAAGCATCATTAAGAGTCTTAATAACATAATATATAACTTTAAAAATCTTATCATACCTTTGCCCTAATACAACACCAGTTACATAATCACTTGTATCACACATTAATTCAAAAGGTTTCTCCCAATCAGGTGAAACAATTATAGGATCAATGATCAATTTTTCTTTTAAAATTTCAAAGGCTTTAAGGCAATCATGGTTGAAATTAAATTTTATATCTTTTTCCAGAAGTTAGCATAAAAGTTTAGTAATTTTTGAAAAATCTTTAATATATCGCCTGTAAAATCCAACATGTCCTAAAATGCTCATAACTTCTCTTACATTAATAGGCAAAGGTAAGTTTGATATTACCTGAATTTTTGCAGTTTTTGAAACTTTTTGTCAAACACAATTCCTCATGCAACCATAAATTGACATTTTTCACAGTTCAATACGAGATTAGGCTTTTCACATCATTCAAGAACTTTCTTTAAATGATTTAAACATATTTCAAATGAAGTTCTAAACACAGGATAATTGTCAGTAAAGACCACAATACTTTTTTCAATTAAATCACTAAAAATTGACATCTTACATCCTTGAAATGTTGAAGGTGCATTACATAATCCAAAGGACATTCGTCAAAAATCAAAAGTTCCATAAGGACTAGTAAATGTTATTTTCTCCTAATCCTGTGGAGCTATAGGTATTTGATGATAATTGGTATATCCATCTAGTAAACAAAAATATTTGTGCCCAGCCAGTCTATCCAGCATCTGGTCCAAAAAGGGTAAAAGAAAATGATCCTTCCTGGTGGCAGAATTTAATTTTCTATAGTCTAGGCAGATTTACCATCCAGTGACTTATTTTGTTGGTATTAATTCATTATTCTCATTTGTCACTACAATCACTCCTCTTTTCTTTAGAACAGAGTGAATTGGACTTACTCAAGCATTGTCTAAAATAAGATATATTATTTCAGGATCTAACAATTTTAAAATTTCTTTCTTAATAACTTCTTTCATAATTGGATTTAATCTCCTTTGAGGATCAGCTCTTAGTTCATGTTTATCTTCCAATAAAATTCTATGCATACAAATTAAAATGACTGATTCCTTTAATATCAGCTAATGTCCATCCAAATATATTTTTATATCTTCTCAAAGTTTGCAACAACTGTTATTCTTGCTCATCAGTTAATTCTGATGATACTATAACAGGTAATGTAAATAAATTTCCTAAGAATGCATATTTTAAATGTGTATGAAAGTGTTCTCATTTCTAGTTCAGGAGATTTCTCAATATATGAAATCAGATTCTTATTAATTTTTGTAGGATTTAACATTTCATTTTTTTCCTGAACATAATCTAAATCTTCTTTACTCACTTCTGTAGATTCATCTTGAATTTTATCTTGATCTCGAAATTCCATATATTCCTTTTAAAATTCTCTTTTAAATGTTTTTTTGAAATATTCATGGGTTAGATATTCATTAATATCCATTCTTAAGTATTCAATCTCTTGCTCTTTTGTAGGGTATGTCATTGATTTTAAAATATTAAATGTAACCTCTTGATCACTAACTCACATAGTTAGTTCTCATTTCTGCACATCTATCAAAGCTCTTCCAATGGTCAGGAATGGTCTTCCTACAATGATAGGAATTTCCTTATCTTCCTCCATATATAGTACAAGAAAGTCCACAGGAATGATAAATTTATCAACTTTTACCAAAACATCTTCTATAACTCCTTTAGGATAAGTAATCGAAAGATCAACTAACTAAAGAATTACAGTCGTAGGTGAAATATCTTCTAAGCCCAACATTCTGAAAATTGATAACGACATAAGATTAATACTGGTTCCTAAATCACATAAAGCTTTTCAAAAAAAATTTTCTCCAATGGCACAAGGAATTGTAAAACTTTCAGGATCTTTGAGTTTTTCAAGAAGCTTTTTCTGAATTATAGTGGGACACTCTTTATTGATTACAACAGTCTCGTTATCTACAAACTTTCTTTTCTTATTAAGTATATCCTTCATAAACTTCACATAGCTTGGAATTTGTTCTAAGGCTTCAACAAATGAAATTTTTATTGTTAATTTCTTCAATATCTCTAAAAATTTTGAAAATTGGTTATCTTTTATTTCTTCTGCTTCAATCTTTGAGAAAATAGAAGTGTTAGTTTTTCTACAATAATTTTCATTGGCTTAATAGGGCTTTCTGACTCAAAATGAAAATCATCACCAGATTTTTCATTTTCCACATCTTTTTTAACTTCAACTTCCACTTCTTTTTGAACTCTATTTTCTAATTCCTTTCCACTTCTAAGTTGAATAATCTTAATTTGCTCTTTGTTCTATTCTTTAGGATTTACTTCAACATTACTAGGCAATGTTCCTGGAGGTCTATTGCTAAGTGCGGTAGCAATACATTCGAATTGATTTTCCATGTTTTTAATTGCAGCTTCTTGACTTTGTAATTGACTCCTCATTTACAATATCAATTCTTCCATTGATAACTTCTTCTCCTTACTCTACAAATTATTAAATCCTAAAGGGTATAAGGTTTATAAGTTGGATTTCCTTGATTGTTGGAGTTTCCCAATGAGTTCACAATGATGTTTCCCCATTGCAGATTTGCAGCATTAGAATTATTATTACTCTAACTAAAATTTAGATTATTCTTCCAACCAGGATTATAATAATTGGCATAAGGATTATTAGAATGATTATTTATTATATTTAAGGTCTTATAAGAAGATTTTGATTCTATCATTTGTCCTAATGATTTTTTTCTCAAACACAAGTGATGTCTGAGAATAATTCATTCTATATTGATCTATATTCTTCGATATAATAGCTATTTGTGTAGCTAACATAGATATTGCATCAGAATCATGAACACTGGCTACTATTTTTGGATTTACTCTTTCAAAGGGCTATTGAAAATTAATAGTAGTCATCTCTTCAATTAAAGAATATGCTTCATCGAATGGTTTTAACATTAATGATACACCAGCAGCAGTGTCAATTATCAATCTAAGAGATCCAATCAATCCATTATAAAAAATTTAATTTATTAACCAATCTGGAAACATATGGTGTGGGCACTTTATAAGGAGTTCTTTAAATCTTTCTCAGGCTTCATAAATTGATTCCCTTTCAAACTGAAAAAAAGATGTAATATCATTTCTAAGCTTAGTAGTTTTTTAAGGTGGAAAATATTTAGATAAAAATTTCTGTGATAAATTTCTCCAAGTTTTGATAGATCTAGGTGCTAACGAGTTTAACCACACCTTAGCTTTATCATTTAGTGAAAAAGGTAAAAGTCTAAGTCTGACGACATCATTCAACACTCCATCATATTTAAATGTAGCACACAATTCTAGAAAACTAGCAAGGTGTAAATTAGAATCTTCAGTTGGTGTTCCCCTAAATTGATTGCTTTGAACCATTTTGATAATAGTAGTTTTAAGCTCAAATGAATTGACAGCTACAACAGGATTTTGTATACTTAAATAAATCTCATCTCTTATAGGATTCGTATAATCTCTTAAAAGTCTCTGATGATGTTCATTTTCATTTCCAGCATTATTCAAACTGCAAGTCATTTTGCTAATATGGTATATCTCTTTTTATTGTTTTCGATTTTTTCTAATTGTTCTTTCTAACTCCGAATAGTAAGGTACTAATTTTTTGGATCTTAAACTACGCCTAAACAGATACAACAAGTAATTTAAAAATAAGTAAACACACTTAAATAAGAAAATATTCAAAATAAACTACAAACACTCTTGTGTTTTTTAGTTTGTAAAATAAGAATATTATAAATTATAAAATAACTTGCTACCACTTTCCGTTACTTCCCCAACAACGGCGCCAAAAACTTGATGCGAGTGGATTTAGTGTGCTAATTTTGCAAATATTTTTCAATATTACAAAATACACATGACAGATACAATAGCAAATATGCAAATTAATCCTAACAAAATAATTTTAATTAAAATAGTTTTATCTTTTAAAAATCTTTAAACTGTCAATTCTCCTTTAAAAATAATGCAAGTATATGTATCGCTCAAGTAATAAAGGGCTCTAATGGAGTCCTAGATATTGATCCTATGGGGGAAGTTGGAAATGCATGTAAATAAGTTCTTAAATTTATAATGTAAAATACTATTTTAAAAATACAAAAAGTAAAGTGCGAAGTTTGAATATTAAGTAACACGTGAATGCTAAATAAAATGCAATTGAAAAACAAAGTTAACTAAACTAAATGCTAAACTTTCAAAAGTAAAATTATGAAAATTTAAACTATGATGTTGTGACGAAAAGTTCAAATTTATGCAAGCATCATTCCCCTTTACAATAAGTATATAGTTTGTGAAGAAATTAAAATCATTTGAATATATATATATATATATATANTATATATATATAATGTATTGTGCCAAGTAGGAGCAATCTTATTCTTTACCCTCTCCCAAGTGCATAAAGAACATTGACTAATCTAGAGTTTGGTCCATAGTTACGTGTTTAGGCTGGAAGGATGTTGGCTGTCACTCCAGAGCTCCCACTACTCCCTCCCCTAAGGGCTAACAATCTCGCATCAATTTCAAATCAACTAGACCAAATTGGGGATTTTAATCTGTCATCTTAAAAATCTCCAATTCTGCATCCAACAAAATATATTTCCCTATTTATCTGCACCCAACTCTATAGATGAAATTATCTCTCATGAAATTAAATGTGATTCTTCCCATGTTATAGAAATCATAGCTCTATTGGAACATATGTTTCTCAACACATTTTAACATTTCAATTGGTCAGATCGAAAAATAAATGAAGATCGGAGTAGAAATCATCACAAATTATTGAAATTTAAAACCATATAAAAACAAAATTAATTCTTCAAAAAACCATATCTCAAAGTAGGGAGAAGGATAAAAAAGACTACTCAAAATTCATAAGATGTATATGACAAAAAACAGATTTCATTAATAAAAATAAGTTTACAAAACAAAAGAAGTAAAAAACATAACTTATCTCACAATTCTTCCCAAGCAAACTCCTAGAAGTTCTCTTCAAGCCTTTCTCTTTTTACAAACACTCTCAATTCTCTCTTAGAAGTGTAATGAAAAAGAAATCTCTCACATTCCCTCTTCTCTTACAATCTTTGAAGAAAATCTCCAAGCCCTTGACTTTCTCTCTCTCTCTCTCTTTCTAACTCTCCTTCACATCACACACTTTTACTCGCCCCCCTCCTACTTCTAGCCCTAGACTTTCCTCTCTTTTATTAAAGGCTGACTCCCTCTAAAAATAATTCAAAATTTCCCCCCAAAATTCTGTCAAAAAATCAATTCTTTTGAATTCAAATGACATTTCCATTGATCCAAGAGACATATCCCTTCATAAAAGAACTTCCAAAGTGTCTAGATGCATTGAATTACTCCAAGAGGTGTTTAAAATAAGTGTCCCTTAAAAAATTCATGCAAAATTTATCTCAAACAACTTTTATCCACAAAAAGTCATCCCTGGTGCATCTGACGTCAAATCTGGTGCATCATGTGCCAACTCTCTGTCAAATGGCGCATTTGGCACCAATCTGACGCATCATGTGCCAGTTTGCTGAAGACTACGCTATTCTAGGATTTGGCGCATCTGGCGCCAATTCGGCGTGTCTGGTGCCAATCTGGCGCATCATGAGCCAGAATTCGAAACTTCGCTGTTTTGACTCCAAATTTTATTCTTTTTGCTACTTTTGCTCTAAATGAAATTGTTATACCTGCAATAAAAACATGAAAATATCATTCTTTAAAGTGCAATATCACAAAAAATAAGCATAAAATATATACTTAAAACAACATATTATTTTGGTGTATCACTTGCCTATTTATTTCCTACTTTAAACATGACGCTGGGATACATGGGATAATGTGAATGGTTATATTAATGGATAAGAGGTATAAGAGAATACATGAGGCTCCTTTGTCTAAGAAGATAGGTAATCTAGCAATGATGTTCTATATTAACTAACTTTGCTCTAGGATGTTAAGAGCTTTTAAAATTAAATCTATTATATATTCTATACTAATTAAAAGTGTCCTAAAAATTTTGGTCTCTTAAAAATTAAATCAACCATCGAAAAGACTTTTATATTTCAATTAAATGAGTTCAAAATTTCTAATGTGTTGAAGCTTAGAAGAAGCTCAACGAGAAAGATTTCATTATTTAAAACCCTTTTCTTTAAAAATTAACATTTTATTTTAAATAATTTTTATATAATTTTTCAAAATAAATTCCTTATTCAAAACCTAATAAAAATTTCTTGTAAATTTCATTTCAAAACATAAATTTTTAAATGATTTCCTCTCTTTTCAAACTAGAAATCATATTTTAAAATTAAAATATTTATTTTAAAAAACTCAANGGTTGTCTCTCACAAAGCGCTTGGTTAACGTCGTCAGCCCGACATACCATTTGTTTAGTTGGGCTGACTTAACATTAAAACTTCTTTAAATTGATATATTTGTCCTTCATAATAATGTTTCAAACGATGCTCATTAACTTTAAATATCTTTCCACTGTTAGGATCTTTAATCACAACAGTTCCATAATGATAAACTTTAATCACTTTAAATGGTCCTAACCATCTGGATTTCAGTTTTCCTGGAAACAATCTTAATCTTGTATTATATAATAGAACTTCTTATCCAGGTTCAAATTTCTTCTGAATAATCTTCCGATCATGCTATATTTTAATTTTCTCTTTATAGATTTTTACATTATCATATGCTTCATTTCTAATCTCCAAAAGTTCATTGAGTTGCAATAATTTTTTCTCACCAGCATCTTTTAGATTAAAATTAAATTTCTTAATAGCCCAAAATGTTTTATGCTCTAATTCTATAGGTAAGTGACATGTTTTTCCAAATATCAGTCTGTATGGGAACATTCCTATAGGAGTCTTATAAGAAGTTCTATATGCCCATAATGCAGCATCAAGTATAGTAGACCAACCAATTTATAAGGATTTACACTTTTTCTAAAATGCGTTTAATTTCACGATTTGATATTTCTGCTAGAACACTAGTATGAGGATGATAAGCAGTAGAGAATCTATGCATAATATCATACTTCTTAATTAATTTTTTGATTCTCTTATTCCTGAAATTAGATCCTCTATCAGTAATAATTACTCTCAGAATTCCATATCTTGTAAAAATATTTTTAATTAAAAATTTAGAAACACTCCGAGCATCACATCTAGGTACAACAACAACTTCAATATCAACAACAAGTGATATATATAAGTTTCCAAATGAAGACATAAATGGTCCCATAAAATCTAATCCCCACACATCAATTTCAACCTCCAAAGTGTAATTTAGAGACATTTCATTTATTCTAGATATATTTCCTACACGTTGACATCTATCGCATGTTTTAATATATTCATTAACATCTTTAAAAATATTATGCCAATAAAATTCAGCTTGTAAAATTTTATGTAGTTCTATTTGTTCTGAAATGTCTTCCAAATTCAGAATTATGACATCTTTTAATTATCTGTTGAGTTTCTTCATAAGACACACATCTTCTAAAAATTAGATTTTTACATTGTTTATATAAATATGGGTCATCCCAAAAATAGTCTTTTGAATTTTATATAAACTTCTTTGATTGTGAATTTCATTTATTCTAGATATATTTCCTACACGTTGACATCTATCGCATGTTTTAATATATTCATTAACATCTCTAAAAATATTATGCCAATAAAATTCAGCTTGTAAAATTTTATGTAGTTCTATTTGTTCTGAAATGTCTTCCAAATTCAGAATTATGACATCTTTTAATTATCTGTTGAGTTTCTTCATAAGACACACATCTTCTAAAAATTAGATTTTTACATTGTTTATATAAATATGGGTCATCCCAAAAATAGTCTTTTGAATTTTATATAAACTTCTTTAATTGTGAATTTTTTATATCAGGTGGTAGAACATCACTTACAATATAATTTACTGTATCAGCATACCACGGTCCATCCATTTCATCAATACTATATAATTGTTCATTAATGAAATTCTAAAATTTCATTTGCAAAATTAGTTAATATTTCTATTACTATTCTAGATAAATGATCAGCTATTTGATTATCATTTCCCTTTCTATCAATCACGGTAAAATCAAATTCTTGCAATAGAAGTATCTATCTAATTAATCTTGGTTTAGCATCCTTCTTTTGCATTAAATATTTACTAGCAGAATGATCTGCATGCACTATACATTTAGTTTCAATTAAATAAAGTCTAAATTTATCAAAGGCATAAATAATAGCTAATAACTCTTTTTCAGTAGTTGTATAATTAATGTGAGCTTCATTTAGAGTCTTACTAGTGTAATATATAACTTTAAAAACTTTATCGTGCTTTTGTCCTTATACTACCCTAATAACGTAATCACTAGCATCACACATTATTTCAAATGGTTTCTCCCAATCAGGTGGTACTATTATAGGTGTTGTGACTAATTTTTTCTTTAATAATTCAAATGTTTCTATGCATTCTTCATTAAAATTAAATTTTGTATCTTTTTCTAAAAGTTGGTATAGAGGCGTAATTATTTTTGAAAAAAATTTTATGTAGCGCCTATAAAAACCAGCATGTTCTAGAAAACTTCTCACCCCTTTAGCACCAGTTGGCGGGGGTAATTTTTTTATAACTTGGATTTTTGCAGAATCTACCTTCATGCCTTTTTCCAGAAATTTTATGTCTGAGAACAATACCTTCTGCAACCATAAATTGACATTTTTTTCCAATTTAATACTAAATTAACTTTTCACATAATTCCAAAACTTTTTCTAAATTATTAAGGCATAATTCAAATAAATTCCCAAATACAAAAAAATTGTCCATAAATACTTCCATTCCATGTTCAATAAAATTACTAAAAATTGACATCATACATCTTTGAAATATTGCAGGTATATTGCATAGTCCAAAAGACATTCTACGAAAAGCAAATGTTCCATATGAGCTTGTAAACATTGTTTTCTCTTGATCTTCTAGAGCAATTGAAATTTGGTGATAATCGGTATATCCATCTAAAAAGCAATAATAATTATTCCTTGCCAATCTATCTAACATTTGGTCTAGAAAGAGTAAAGGAAAGTGATCTTTTCTGGTGGTCATATTTAATTTTCTATAATCAATGCAAATTCGTCAACCAGTTACTTATCTTATTGGTATTAATTTATTTTTCTCATTTTCTTCAACAGTCATTCCTCCTTTCTTCGGGACACAGTGAATTGGGCTTACCCAAGCACTATCTGAAATATGATATATAATTCCAGCATCTAATTATTTTAAAATCTCTTTTTTAACAACTTCTTTCATTATTGGGTTTAATCTTCTAAGAGGATCGGCTTTAGGCTCATACTGTTCATCTAATAAAATTCTGTGCATACAAATTGAAGGACTAATTCCTTTAATATCTGTAATTTTGTGCATACAAATTGAAGGACTAATTCCTTTAATATTTGCTAAAGTCCATCCAAAAGCCTTTTTATATCTTTTCCAACATCTCTATTAACTTTTGTTCCTGAATCACAGTTAACTCGGAAGATATAATAACTGGCAATGTAGATGACTCTCCTAAAAATACATATTTTAAATGGGCAGGTAATATCTTTAATTCAAGTTCAAATGGTTTAATACTTAAAGGGATAACATTTTTACTATCGTTTTCCAACAAGTAACGTTTCAAATTTGCTCTGAATATAATCCAAATCTTCTTTTTTTAATTTCATCTTCATTCTCAAAAATTTCTCCTTGCTTAAATTTATCTTCAAATTCTTTCTTAAATTGTTCATTACTAATTGCTTATAGTAGTAGACTAGAATTAGCCTAAGAGATTTCTTACCTTGCTTCTTTGTGGGATTAATACTGGGGTTTTAAAAGAAAACCCTATATTACTTGAAGCGATATGAGCACTTGCGTAGAACTACTAGTGTGTGAACTATTTTATATATTTTATAAATATTTTGAATTTTCACATTAACTACTTAATATAAATTGGGTCAAGTTTTTTGCCATATTTTTGAAAAGCTAAATTACTGCGTAATTATGGGACGGGTCAACTTCTTGACACTGTTACCGTTGATTTAAATTGACATAAAACACGCCAAAAAAATAGCACACACTTAGGGGTGCATCATAAACCACTTTTTTAGAGATGATAAGAAGTTGTAATTTTATGCATTACATTATGTTTTTCAACCAATCTTCCAATTGTAACATTTCTAAAATGAGATCCTCCATCGATAATGATTATTGTAAGCATTCTATATCTGGTAAAAAATATTTTTAATTAAAAATTTTAAAACACTCCGAGCATTACATTGAGGTAAAGTGATTGCTTCAATTCATTTTGAAACATAATCTACTGCATATATATATATATATATATATATATATATATATATATATATATATATATATATATATATATATATATATATATATATATATATATATTTTAATATCTCTAAATAGAGTATACCAATAAATTCTAGATTGTAGAATTTTATGAACAATTCTATCATTCCCAAAATATATTCCAAATTCAAAATCATGACATTTATGAATAATTTCCTGAATTTCTTTGTAAGACACACATCGTCTCTTACTAAATCTTTGCATTGTTAATATAAATAGGGGTCATCCCATAAATAAGACTTTGCATCGTGAATGAATTTATTTTCCTGTTATTTTGTTAATTCATATGGTAAAATATCACTAACAATATAATTTATAATATCAACATACCAAAGTATTTCCCATCTTTTTATAGTATAAAGTTGTTCATCAAGAAAATTTTCATTAATTTTTTTTCCATGTCATGCATTTCTTCTTGTTCAAGCCTAGATAGATGATCAATAATTTGGTTATCATTTTCTTTTCTATCGGCTATTACAAAATCAAACTCTTACATCGGAAGTACCCATCTAATAAATCTTGGTTTTACATCCTTCTTTTGCATCTAATATTTAATAGTAGAATGGTCAGTATGCACAACACATTTAACTCCAATTAGATATGACCTAAACTTATGAAAATCATATATAATGGCTAATAACTCTCTTTCAATGGTGGTGTAGTTAATCTAAGCATCATTAAGAGTCTTAATAGCATAATATATAACTTTAAAAATCTTATCATACCTCTGCCCTAATACAGCTCCAATTGCATAATCACTTGTATCACATATTAATTCAAAAGGTTTCTCCCAATCAGGTGAAACAATTATAGAAGTAATGATCAATTTTTCTTTTAAATTTTCAAAGGCTTTAAGGCAATCATGGTTGAAATTAAATTTTATATCTTTTCCAGAAGTTAGCATAAATGTTTAGTAATTTTTGAAAAATCTTTAATATATCGCCTGTAAAATCCAACATGTCCTAAAAAGCTCCTAACTTCTCTTACATTAATAGGTAGATGTAAGTTTGATATAACCTAAATTTTTGCAGTTTCTGAAATTTTTTGTCAAACACAATTCCTCCTGCAATCATAAATTAACATTTTTCCAAGTTCAATACGAGATTAGGCTTTTCACATCGTTCAAGAACTTTCTCTAAATGATTTAAACATATTTCAAATGAAGTTCCAAACAAAGAATAATTGTCCGCAAAGACCTCAATACCTTTTTCAATTAAATCACTAAAAATTGACATCATACATCCTTGAAATGTTGAAGGTGCATTACATAATCGAAAAGACATTCGTCAAAAAGCAAAAGTTCCATAAGGACTAGCAAATGTTGTTTTCTCCTAATCCTGTAGAGCTATAAGTATTTGATGATAATCGGTATATCCATCTAGTAAACAAAAATATTTGTGCCCAGCCAGCCTATCCAGCATTTGGTCCAAAAAGGGTAAAAAAAATGATCCTTCCTGGTGGCATAATTTAATTTTCTATAGTCTATGCAGATTCGCCATCTAGTGACTTGTCTTGTTGGTATTACTTCATTATTCTCATTTGTCACTACAATCACTCCTCTTTTCTTTAGAGTACAGTGAATTGGACTTACCCAAGTATTGTCTGAAATAAGATTTATTATTCCAGGATCTAACCATTTTAAAATTTCTTTCTTAATAACTTCTTTCATCATTGGATTTAATCTCCTTTGAGGATCAACTCTTGGTTTATGTTGATCTTCTAATAAAATTTTATGCATACAAATTGAAGGACTGATTCCTTTAATATCAGCTAATGTCCATCCAAATGCTTTTTGATATCTTCTTAAAGTTTGCAACAACTGTTATTCTTGCTCATCAATTAATTCTGATGATACTATAACAAGTAATGTAAATAAATTTTCTAAGAATGCATATTTTAAATGTGTATGAAAGTGTTTTCAGTTCTAGTTCAGGAGATTTCTCAATATATGAAATCAGATTCTGATTAATTTATGTAGGATCTAACAATTCAAATTTTTCCTGAACATAATCCAAATCTTCTTTACTCACTTCTGTAAATTCATCTTGAATTTTATCCTCATCTCGAAATTCCATATATTCCTTTTAAAATTCTCTTTCAAATGTTTTTTTGAAATATTCATGGCTCAGATATTCATTAATATTCATTCTTAAGCATTCAATCTCTTGCTCTTTTGCAGGGTATGACATTGATTTTAGAATATTAAATGTAACCTCTTGATCACTAACTCTCATAGTTAGTTCTCCTTTTTGCACATCTATCAAAGCTCTTCCAGTGGTCAGGAATGGTATTCCTAAAATGATAAGAATTTCTTTATCTTCCTCCATATCTTATACAATAAAGTTCACAGAAAGGATAAATTTATCAACTTTTACCAAAACATCTTCTATAACTCCTTTAGGACAAGTAATCAAAAGATCAACTAACTAAAGAGTTACAATCGTAGGTGAAATATCTCCTAAGCCCAACATTATGAAAATTGATAACGGCATAAGATTAATACTCGTTCCTAAATCACATAAAGCTTTTCCAAAAAATCTTTCACCAATAACATAAGGAATTGTAAAACTTCCAGGATCTTTGAGTTTTTCAAGAAGCTTTTCTGAATTATAGCGGGACACTTTTCACTGATTACAACACTCTCGTTATCTACAAACTTTCTTTTCTTATTAAGTATATCATTCAAGAACTTCACATAGCTTGGAATTTGTTCCAAGGCTTCAACCAATGGAATTTTTATTGTTAATTTTCTCAATATCTCTAAAAATTTTGAAAATTGGTTATCTTTTATTTCTTCTACTTCAATCTTTGAGAAAATGGAGGTAGTGGTTTTTCTACAATAATTTTCATTGGTTTAATAGGACTTTCTAACTCAAAATGAAAATCTTCACCAGATTTTCCATTTTCCACAACATCTTTTTTAACTTCAACTTCCACTTCTTTTTGAACTCTATTTTCTAATTCTTTTCCAATTATAAGTTGAATAGTCTTAATTTGCTCTTTGTTCTGATCTTTAGGATTTACTTCAACATTACTAGGCAATATTCTTGGAGGTTTATTGCTAAGTGCGGTATCTATACATCCCAATTGATTTTCCATGTTTTTAATTGCAACTCCTTGACTTTGTAATTGACTCCCCATTTACAATATCAATTCTTCCATTGATAACTTCTTCTCCTTAATTTGCAAATTATTAAATCCTAAAGGGTAATAAGGTTTATAAGTTGAATTTCCTTGATTGTTGGAGTTTCCCAATGGGTTCACAGTGATGTTTCCCCATTGTGGATTTGCAACATTAGAATTATTATTACTCAAACTAAAATTTGGATGATTCTTCCAACCAGGATTATAATAATTGGCATAAGGATTATTAGAATGATTATTTATTATATTTAAGGTCTCATAAGAAGATTTTGATTCTATCATTTGTCCCAATGATTTTTTTTCTCAAACACAAGTGATGTCTGAGAATAATTCGTTCCATATTGATCTATATTCTTCGATATAACAGCTATTTGTGCAGCTAACATAGATATTGCATCAGAATCATAAATACTGACTACTCTTTTTGGATTTACCCTTTCAAAGGGCTATTAAAAATTAATAGTAGTCATCTCTTCAATTAAATAATATGCTTCATCGAATGGTTTTGACATTAATAATCTACCAGCAATATCGTCAATTATCAATCTAAGAGATCTAATCAATCCATTATAAAAATTTTAAATTATTAACCAATCTGGAAACACATGGTGTGGGCACTTTCTAAGTAGTTCTTTAAATCTTTCTCAGGCTTCAAAAATTGATTCCCTTTCAAACTGAAAAAAGATGTAATATCATTTCTAAGCTTAGTAGTTTTTTGAGGGTGAGAAATATTTAGATAAAAATTTTTGTGATAAATTTCTCTAAGTTCTGATAGATCCAGGCGCTAACGAGTTTAACCACATCTTAGTTTTATCATATAGTAAAAAGCTAAAAGTCTAAGTCTGAAGGCATCATTCAACACTCCATCATATATAAATGTAGCACACAATTCTAGAAAACTAGCAAGATGTAAAATAGGATCTTTAGTTGGTGTTCCCCCAAACTGATTATTTTGAATCATTTAGATAATAGTAGTTTTGAGCTCAAATGAATTGACAGCTACAATAGGATTTTGTATACTTAAATAAATTTCATCTGTTATAGGATTAGTATAATCTCTTAAAGGTCTCTGATGATGTTCATTTTCATTTCCAGCATTATTCAAAATGCAAGTCATTTTGTTAATATGGTCTATCTCTTTTTGTTGTTTTCAATTTTTTCTAAGTGTTCTTTTTAACTCAGAATCGTAAGGTACTAAATTTTCGGATCTTACACTACGCATAAACAAATACAACAAGTAATTTAAAAATAAGCAAACACACTTAAATAAGAAAATATTCAAAATAAAGTACAAACACTCTTTTATTTTTTAGTTTGTAAAATAATAATATTATAAATTATAAAATAAATTACTGCCACTTTCCGTTACTTCCCCAGCAACGGCGCCAAAAACTTAATGCGGGTGGATTTAGTGTGTTAATTTTATAAATATTTTTCAATATTACAAAATACACATGACAGATATAATAGAAAATATGCAAATTAATCCTAACAAAATAACTTTAATTAAAATAGTTTTATCTTTTAAAAATCTTTAAACTGTCAATTCCCCTTTAAAAATAATGCAAGTATACGTATCGCTCAAGTAATAAAGGGCTCTAATGGAGCCCTAGATATTGATCTCACGGGGAAGTTGGAAATGCCTGTAAATAAGTTCTTAAATTTATAATGTAAAGTACTATTTTAAAAATACAAAAAGTAAAGTACGAAGTTTGAATATTAAGTAACAGGTGAATGCTAAATAAAATACAATTGAAAGACAAAGTTAACTAAAATAAATGCTAAACTTTCAAAAGTAAAATTACGAAAATTTAAACTACGATGTTGTGACGAAAAGTTCAAAGTTAAGAACACATCATTCCCCTTTACAATGAGTATATGGTTTGTGAAGAAATTAAAATCATTTGAAAAAATATATATATAAAATGTATTGTGCCAAATAGAAGCAATCATATTCTTTACCCTCTCCCAAGTGCATAACGAACATTGACTAATCCTAAATTCGTCTTTAGGCTGAAAGGATGTTGGCCTCCACTCCAGACTCCCACTACTCCCTCCCCTAAGGGCTAACAATCTCGCATCAGTTTCCAATCAACTAGACCAAATTGACGATTTTAATCTGTCACCTTAAAATCTTCAATTTTGCATCCAACAAATTATATATCCCTATTTATTTGTACCCAACTCTATGGATGAAATTATCTCTCATGAAATTAAATGTGATTCTCTCCATGTTGTAGAAATCACAACCCTTTTAAACATATGCTTCTCAACATATTTTAAAATTTCAATTGGTCAGATCGAAAAGTAAATGAAGATTGAAGTAGAAATCATCACAAATTATTGACATTTAAAATCATATAAAAATAAAATTAATTCTTCAAAGAACCATATCTCAAATTAGGGTGAAGGATAAAGAAGACTACCCATAATTCATAAGAAGTATATGACAAAAAAACAGATTTCATTAATAAAAATAAGTTTACAAAACAAAAGAAGTAAAAGACATAACTTATCTCATAATGCTTCTCAAGCAAACTCCTAGAAGCTCTCTCCAATCCTTTCTCTTTTTACAAACACTCTCAATTCTCTCTTAGAAGTGTAATGAGGAAGAAATCTCTCACATTCCCTCTCCTCTTACAATCCTTGAAGAAAATCTTCAAGCCCTTGACTTTCTCTCTCTCTCTAACTCTCATTCACATCGCACACTTTTACTCACCCCCCTCCTACTTCAAGCCCAAGAATTTCCTCTCTTTTATTGAAGGCTACCTCCCTCTAAAAAGAATTCAAAATTTCCCCCCAAAATTCTGTAAAAAAATCAACTCTTTTGAATTCAAATGACATTTCCATTGATCCAAGAGACATATCCCTTCAAAAATGAACTTCCAAAGTGTCTAGATGTATTGAATTACTCCAAGGGGTGTTTAGAATAAGTTTCCCTTATAAAATTTATGCAAAATTTGTCTCAAATAGCTTTAATATGCAAAAAGTCATCTCTGGCGCATCTGACGCCAAATCTGGCGCATCTGACGCCAAATCTGGCGCATCATCTGCCAACTCTCTGTCAAATGACACATCTAGCACCAATTTTAAGCATCATGTGCTAGTTTGCCTGGCGTCGATCCAGCGTATCTGGTGCCAATTTGGCGCATCATGCACCAGAATTCGAAACTTCGCTGTTTTGGCTCAAAATTTTGTTCTTTTTGCTATTTTTGCTCTAAATGCCTAAAATTGATATATCTGTAACAAAAACATGAAAATATCCTTTTTTTAAGTGTAATATCACCAAAAATAAGTATAAAATATATACTTAAAACAACATATTATTTTGGTGTATCACTTGTCTATTTATTTCCTACTTTAAACGTGATGCGGGAATACATGGGATAATGTGAATGGTTAAATTGATGGATAAGAGGTATAAGAGAATACATGAGGCTCCTGCGTGCTAAGAAGATAGGTAATCTAGCAATGATGTTTTATATTAACTAACTTTGCTCTAGGATGTCAAGAGCTTTTAAAAGTAAATCCATTATATATTCCATACTAATTAAAAGTGCCCTAAAAATTTTGGTCTCTTGAAAATTAAATCAACCATCGAAAAGACTTTTATATTTCAATTAAATGAGTTCAAAATTTCTGATATGTTGAAGCTTAGAAGAAGCTCAACGAGAAAGGTTCATTATTTAAAACCCTTTTCTTTAAAAATTAACATTCTCTTTTAAAGAATTTATATAATTTTTCAAAATAAATTCCTTATTCGAAACCTAATAAAAATTTATTGTAAGTTTCATTTCAAAATGTAAATTCTTAAATGATTTCCTCTCTTTTCAAACTAGAAATCATATTTTAAAATTAAAATATTTATTTTAAAAAACTCAAATAACTTATTAAAAGAAGGCTTATTTATAAATTAAATTACTTTTAAAGAAAATTTTCTTTAAGGATTTTTTTTAAAGAAATCATCTCTTCAAAAAGATTATAACCAATTAAGATCAATGAAACCCTTAGAAAAAAAACATTTCAATGAAGCTTAAGACTTTCTTTAAATTATAGAGAAGTTCTTTCTCTAAAGAGATCCTCCCTCAATAGATTTCTCTCTTTAAAATGATTCTTCCTTGAATGAATCATTTGCTTAAAGAGAGTTTTTATTTAAAAGAGATCATTTTCCTTAAAAATGAAACTCCTTTTTGAAAAGGTAATCTTTACAAAACCCTTGAACTCTAATGATTTAATATATATAAGCTTGTTAGGCTCCTTTCACTTGCTTAGCCTGAGCTAAACACATATATTCACTTGATTGGGTAAGTACATGAATGATAATGTTTATCTCTAGAAACGTATGATTTTATAGCCTTAGACTTTTGAATTTATAAGTCTTTGATTATTTTAATTTAAATAACTCATAAAAAAGATAAACTTATATTCTCATGTATTTTTTAATAACAAAATAGAAAAATTTAAATACTTTTGAATGAAAAATACTTTTATTATTGTAATGGGATTATAAGTAACTCTTCAATATAAGAACTTCAAATTAACAAATTTAGCCTCCTTTGTTCAGATTATTCCTTCTCGACAACAATTAAAACCTTGGGATGGAGAACATAAATCTTTGGGATAAAATTGAACTTAGGTGGAAAANGAATTTCTCTTTAAAAAAGATCATTTTTTTATAAAAATCAAACTCCTTTTTGAAAAGGTAATCTTTACAAAACCCTTGAACTCTAGGGATTTAATATATATAAGCTTGTTAGGATCCTTTTACTTGCTTAGCCTGAGCTAAACACATATATTCACTTGATTGGGTAAGTACATGAATGAATATGTTTATCTCTAGAAATGTATGATTTTATAGCCTTAGACTTTTGAATTTATAAGTCTTGGATTATTTAATTTAAATAACTCATAAAAAAAGATAAACTTATATTCTCATGTATTTTTGAATAACAAAACTATCTCTTAGAAAAATTTAAATACTTTTGAATGAAAAATACTTTTATTATTGTAATGGGATTATAAGTAACTCTTCAATATAAGAACTTTACAGTAAAAAATTTTGCTTCCTTTGTTCAAAATATTCCTTCTCGACAAAAATTAAAACCTTGGGATGGAGAACATAAATCTTTGGGATAAAATTGAACTTAGGTGGAAAAAAATAATTTATAAATGGCAATTTAACTATAACCTTAATTAGAACAGAAAAATAACCAATTAACACCTAGACAACCTTGATTTGTCACCACAACCAATGATTTTTAGGAGAAACAAATCAATTACTAATTATCAAATTCCAAAAATAATAAAATTGACCAACTCTAATTTTTATAACCACACCATAAGATAGTTACAATCTATGCCCCTAGGGTAGCGAACACAGATGAAAAACCTATGACCATACACATACCCTAGATTAGTCCAATCTAGAAGCCTTAGATTAGTAACTAGGATCCTTCCATAGATTAGAACAAAAGACTAATACCTATAAAACAAGTTGACCTACCTTGGAAGACTATGAGCATCCTAGATTGAAGTAGCCCGTGTTACGAACAATGATACTCACAAACACTTTTATAGTGAGAATGACTACCTTAAGTCATTGCTGTGGTGATAAGGGAGAACTCCGGGTATTCTAGTGGTTAATAGTTTGAGGCTACTAATGTTCCTGAGATGATGGAATTCCATGGGCATCTTGACCAGATAAGTTACTCCCAAATTCTAATTATGTCACCTATTGTTTCAATTTTAGAGGTATCTAGGTTAGGACATCACCCCCAAATAGAAATCTTCTCCCTTTTCCTACCCTTTAGACTAGGATATCTCTTAACATCAATTCATCCTAAAAAATTAAATTTAATTCAACCAATCTAAACTTATTGAAATTCAACCCTTTCCAATTCTAACTCAATAACATCTTAAATCAATTCCAAACACAACCTAATTTTTACGCAACCCTTTTAAGCCCATATTTAAATTCAACCCCTTCCAATTCTAACTCAATCAGATCTTAAATCAATTCCAAACCCAACCTAATTTTGACACAACCCTTTTAAGTCCATCTTTAAAAAGCCTAATACAAACTCAATTCCAATTTGATCTAAACTTGTTCAAATTCCAAATCTAGCCTAATCAAGATCCAATCAAATCTAAATGATTTCTCAAATCTGATCCATTGACTCAAGCTCTATATCATCATGTTGACTATCATTAGAAATAGTAATTATTTTGAAAATCAGGTGAGGTTAACTTATGTCCAATTTTACCCTTTTATCAAATTCTTCAAATCTTTTTCATTCAATAAACATTCATTAATAGATAAGAAATATATAAGGCATACCTTTAATTGAGTTATTAACTATGAGGGATCCCTCTCATAAAAAAATCCAAACCCCATATTTAAAACCTTATCTTACACCTTTAGGGGAAGGGAAGAAACTTATTTCCATTGATCCATAAAGCTCAAACATTTTCCCATTTGAATGAATAGATCCATTCTAAGGTAATATTTTTATCATTCAATATTGTATATTATTTTTTGAATGTTGTATCTGATCATTTAGATAGAAATAATAATAGTTCTATGGTAATCCATAAATAAAAAAATCCCACCAATTCTCCTCAAGAACCAAAATAGAGCTTACAACTTATTTCTCGGCTCTGTGGTAAATGAACTATTCCCCTAGTTTTAGACTTTTCAATAAAAGTGGTGAATGCAATATTCCCTTCAATTGCTTAAATACCATGTCACATCCTTATGTCTAAGTAAATTGGGTAGAATTCTTCATGCTTTTAATGAAGGACAAGTTGGATCACCCTACTTTGAGAGGAACCTACTCAAGTTTGTGATGTGGCTAGTTATTGTTTACAATTGTTTTATATTCATAGGAGGAGGCATGACCAAGATAGCTTGAACATTTTCAATATTTGCCTTGAAAAATATGAGCATTAAAAATTATCATAAGAATTCTTATGAACTTACACAAAAAATTACACTTAAGAGGATTAATTTTTAGATTGAATTGTCTCCACATGTTAATAGTTTCTTTTATATATGTTGTCTTTGAATAGTTTACTTCTTACGAGAACATCATCAACATATATTTCAATATTTTTTTCTTTTTGATTTTTAAATACAATATCCATAAGTGGTTGGTAAGTTAGCCCAACATTTTGTAAGCTAAAAGACATTACATTATAACAAAAGACTACCTCTCTAGTGATAACAATAGTTTTTTTGGTATCTATGAGATGAATTTTTATTTGATGATATCTCTAAAATGCATCAAGAAAGCTCATAACTTGATGAATTACTTTGGAATCTTTCNGCATTACATTATAACAAAAGACTACCCCTCTAGTGATAACAATAGTTTTTTTTGGTATCTATGAGATGCATTTTTATTTGATGATATCTCTAAAATGCATCAAGAAAGCTCATAACTTGATGAATTACTTTGGAATCTTTCAAAACATTGATCCATGATATAGGATAACTATCTTTGAAGACAACAACATTCAATTTTTGTAAAATCCATACATATTCCTCACTTGTTGGTCGATTTCCAGACCATCCCCACATTCTCTAGCCAATCCAAATGTTAGACATCATGGATGAAGTTGGTTTCCAAAAGCTTTTGAATTTCTTGTTGTATAGGTTCAAGCAAAATAGTAGACNGACATTCAATTTTTGTAAAATCCATACATATTCCTCACTTGTTGTTCGATTTCCAGACCATCACCACATTCTCTAGCCAATCCAAATGTTAAACATCATGGATGAAGTTGGTTTCCAAAAGCTTTTGAATTTCTTGTTGTATAGGTTCAAGCAAAATAGTGGACACAGGTCGCATATTTTGCTTGATGGGTCCGATATTAGGGTTGAGGTTGTGCTAACAAAAAGTAATATCAATTTTAACTCCAGACATCTCATATGTGGTCCTTGTGAATACCTCATGGTGACCTCTTAAATTTGAAACTCACTGCCCTGTATGCTTTTGACTTATAAAGGAGCTGATTTGAAATGTTCACTCACATTCACCTTTAGAGATNAGACACAGGTCGCATATTTTGCTTGATGGGTCCGATATTCGGGTTGAGGTCGTGCTAACAGAAAGTAATATCAATTTTAACTCCAGACATCTCATATGTGGTCCTTGTGAATACCTCATGGTGACCGCTTAAATTTGAAACTCACTGCCCTGTATGCTTTTGACTTATAAAGGAGCTGATTTGAAATTTTCACTCACATTCACCTTTAGAGATAAGCAATTTTTTAGTGGCACTGATTGTTTCCAAATTGATTCCCTTATGTAGTTCAAGCTTTGAGGGGACTCTTTTATACATTCCCAATTACTCACTAATAGCATGTTTGAGATTGNGATAAGCAATTTTTTAGTGGCACCGATGGTTTCCAAATTGATTCCTTTATGTAGTTCAAACTTTGAGGGGACTCTTTTATACATTCCCAATTACTCACTAATAGCATGTTTGAGATTGGAAAAAGTTCCACTAAATAGTGACACTTTCTTCTTTTCTAAAAAATTTGAAAACTAAGTGATTGGTGAGAATTACTCCTTTGAATACATTTAGGACTGGTCTACTGAAGATGGCATTATAAGTGATTAGGTAATCCACCACTAAGAAATCTGATATGGACATCAATTTTTTTTTCTGCTTCTCCCTAAGTTACTAGCAGGGATATGACTTTGTACATACAAGAACATGCAAAGAGGTCATGATGTATGAGCGAGTTGAGCTGTCATCATTTTGTCTCAAAATACTTTCTCAAAAATGATGTTGGTGCAGCTCCTCACATCAACTAAAATACTTCTAATTTGATGATTGTTGATTACTATAATAACAATTATAGCATTGTTAAAAGGGTTCTCACCCTTGGGTAAGTCAGCTTCAGTGAAAGTTAACGATGGGTGATTGGGAGTGGTAACTCTGTTCATACTAGTGGAATAAACATCTCCTGCATTTATTCACTTTAAACACAAACATCATGAGGCTTCAAATCCATCCCAACAAAAGATGTTGAGTATGACACAATTGATATGCACTATTGTGGCGAGAACTTGACCATCAAAAATTGTCTCAAATGGTACCTTTTGTTGTCTCTATGTATGGGCTTCTGGCGCAAAAAAAATTTTCTACTTCCTCGTTTGGATTTATTATTTGGTCAAATTTTAGAGGGAACAACATTCCTTGGTATCATTATTAGGGTCACAATGAAGGAATAATATTCCTTAGGATTTCATTAGAAGCTCCCGACCTTATTCACTGGAGGCCTCTTGATGAATTACTTTTTTTTTATGGCCTTTATGATTTTGGCCATTGATACCCATAGGAGAGTGATTTCCATTGTAGAGGGTTGGGGTACCTTTTGTCTCCTTTCAGTCATTTCTAAGAAAAATTCTTTGATCAGGCTACTTTAGTTGTTGTTGTGGTCGAGGATACTTTCTAGGGATATATCGTTGGTTTATTTAAATGAATTGACAATCGATTCCCTAATATTCATGGGAATCTCTCTGACAAAATTACTTCTCCAATCTTTCCATGCTAGAGGTTTAACAAAGAATTATATTCTTTGGCTCATATTTGATTATTGGTTAAATCTAGGAGTTCAACTTACATTTTTTGGCTTTTGCAAGCCAAGTGCATATCGAAATAGGATGTAGGCAACAAAATGCTAAAGATTATTAATGTAACAACTTGCATTGGAATTTGGTAATAAAGCTCTATAGGCTTTCAAGTGGGGGCATGTCAGATCCATAACAAAGTTTGAGAGATTTTTTGTAGCTTTTGAGTGCTAATGAGTGCTAATGAATTGAGCTATGAATACTCCTTTCAATTTATCAAAAGAGTTAAAGAAATGTATCAACAAGCTGTTTAAACAGCACAAAGTTGACTCGTTGAGTGTTGTGGGATAACCATCACTTAAGGTCCTCGTTTACTTGTAGCATGAAGCATCCATATTTCAAAGAATGCTACATGATTGATAGGATTAGTTTTTTCCTTTGTAAGAGTTTGGAAAATGAAATTTTGAATACTTGGGTGGCTCTATTTCAATGGTTTCTCAAAACAATGCATTATAAATGAATCTTCTCTTTCTTCTTTTTCACCTTTTTCCTTCCTCATCATTTGAGGACTCCAACATATCTGGTGCCAAATCATCACTACCTTTCTCTACACCTTCTAATGTCTCTGACTCATGGTTCCTCTTAACCAGATGATAGGTCCCTTAGTTGTTCTTACCTTCATGATACTGAACCTGATGATCATGTATAATTTCTTGAATGGGTTCCAGAAATCTCTTTCCTTACTTATTTTATCCTCTTCTTTAATTGTACTTTGTGCTAATTTATCTGCAATGTCACGAACACTCTAGTGTAATCTATCATTGTTCTTCATTTCTCCTTATAATAAAAAATTTACTCACTAGATTTTGATAATGAGTTCTAAACTCATCGTACATTTTAGGAGATTGAATCGCTGTGAGAAGTGAGAGTTCGTATAATTCATGAACTCACATAATCCAAGAGAGACATTGTGAAAAAAGTGAGAAGCTGAGAGATTTTATGAGTGAGAGAGAGAGAGAGATAGAGAATAAGAGATTTCTTTGAGGGATCAGTTCATACAAGTTTGAAATAAGAAATAAGGTTGTGTGAGCGAGCATGTCTACAAGAACTAACTCGAAGATTAAGGCATGATAAAATTTTTCTAAGAAACTCGCAAAAATATTGGCGTGTTTCAAGGGAACTCGTGGGATCCTTTCGTGATGGCAGAAGATGTGTAGTCTATCACGTTTTAAAGTACAATCAACGGGTACGATTGATCTAGTCAGTACGATACTATTAAATACATCACAGATTGGCTCGATCCATTAAGCTCATCAGATTCATTTAATACTTGAATTTTCTTATCCCTTAAAAGAAATTCATTTTCGGCTTTGCACCGATAACCCTAGTCAAGGTCATGTTGAGGAATCATTAATAATGAACATATATTATTATTTGGATATCAAAATATTACCTGAAGATAAATTATTTGACTCATCGGGGACATGAAATCGTCAATATTATATGCTTAGAATCAGCGAAGGGTCAACAGGGGCAATTCCTCGAAACAAAATCACAATTAAATATTGCGAGAGATTTTTCAAAGAAAAAATACCTAGTATGTATTAAGATAAAAATAACATACATTGAAATTTAAAATTATTTAATAAATGAGTTGGCTTTCATGCATGTCTAATTAATCACGAAGTATTATTACTTTAAAATAAATTTTAATCACACTTGCGGGATATAATTATTTGAAATTATAATAAGTTGTATAAAAAAACAAAATTTGACAATTAATTTGGTGTTACGAGAAGATAGAGCACTCTTGCCAGGATGGTTTTTTTGAATATTTAAAAGCTGTTTTTTTTTTTAAAACAAAACCTAACCATCACCTATGGACTTAGGGTTGTAACCGAGCTCGTGTTCGGCTCGTTCGAAATAGCTCGTGTTCGAAATCTATATATGTATGATGACACTTTTGGGAGAGTTGTTATGTTAAAAAAGATATATGTATAACTAAAAAATTTTAGGAGTATTGTATAAAAATGATTTTAATTTATTAAAATTAAATGAAAATATGACACTTAATAGAGCACAAAGAATGATACAAGACTATTACAAGAGTAGCGGACCCCACTTAGCAGGACAAAGTAAGAGTTATTCTTGTTGTTCTAGTTGTAGTAGCAGACACATTGTATATGTGTGTACCGTGGCCTGTTAGCAGAGCAACCCCTCTGAAGGTCGTAATTCTCCTCAGGTCACAAGTTTGAATCCCCCTGTGTGTAGGGCATGATACTCAAATATTTAGCACACCTAAGGATAGTCGGGGCTCGTCTAATAGACTTACGCCAATCTTTTTTATATATATATATATATATATATATATATATATATATATATATATTATATTATAATATCACAT
>JXCR01100233.1:0-11662 GCA_002079205.1 Phalaenopsis hybrid cultivar
ATATATATATATGTATGTGTATATATATATGTATGTACATGTACATATATATATATATATATGTATGTGTATATATATATATATATGTATATGTATATGTATGTGTATATATATATATATATGTATATGTAGGTGTATATATATATATATATATACATGTATATATATGAATTATACCAGTTGTGGTGGTATATAAAATAAAGTAGAAGAACGATTTTTGAAGAGAAAAAATGGAACGAGAAAAATCACACCATAAAAACAGTAACGCTGTGGATCACACAGATTTACGTGGTTCGACAAATTGCCTAAGTCCACGGAGTTGTGGAGGATTTTACTACTTCAGGAATTTATATCAGTCGATCACCTCGACTTACCAGAGGAATCTCTCACTCTTTGTTGTTATCTCTCTTCTTCTCTCTCTATTCTTCTCTCTCTACACCGAGATACACCGAAGAAACTCTACATCGAGATACACTGAAGAAAACAAACTTACAAGAGAAATAAACACAATTTCTCTTCTGCCACAAGTCACCAAGAAGAAGACTAGGGAGAACAATTTTCTTCTTCTTCTTTCTTCTTCCCTCTGCCGCAAAGAACTACCTCTTGCACTTCTCTTTCCTCTGCCCTGAGGAAACATTCTTTTATCCTGAGGAAACCGAAAAAGAACGATGTGATTTCTCGTTAAAATCGAATGAGATTCGTGCGAAGCTTTTTATCACCAACAGGAGGGAGCGAAGCGATTCGCGAACGTGAGCGGGAGTTGGCCGGAGCGGTTCGCGAATCGTTGGCGAAGCAACGCGAAGCTTCGCGCGCGCAAGTGAGCGGAGGCGGGATCTCGATCAGGAGAGCGAGAGCGGGAGGGGGTCCAAACCGGGATCCAGCGCTAATACCAATCTCCATCATGTTTCTAAGAGCTGATAGAAGAAAAATGGAGAGAGAGAGAGAGAGTAACATTCATAGAGAGTTTTAGGAAATCTCCTTTATTCATCTTTTGACATTTTATTTATAGGGGTATAATTATATAGTTATGAAAATGAGAAAACGGTTATGGAAACTGCTTTAAATACAATTAATATTATATTTGAATTATGATTTGAGTAAACTATAATAGTTGTCGGTCGGCAGCAGTCAATTGCATGAAGATTACTACTATCAAGGGAAAACGATAGGCCGCCTAATTTTGACTAGCTGACCCTATGAGAGATTTATGTAGCTGGGGCAGTAAGCAAGGTCTATCGACTAAATATGTCGACATCGTATTGCTCAGAGGCCTTAGGGCAGACCTATCATAATCGTTGCTTCTTCCATGGGAAAAAGGTTATATAAGAGTTTGTGTGAAATTGTGTAATTCACATCACAGTAAGTCATGCGCAAAAGTGAAGCATGATTTGCATTGACTGAGCTTCCACTCATAAATAATAAAGATAATCAAATCCTATCTTTTAATAAAAACAGTAATACAATTCAAGAGTATAGAGCCAATTTCTTTATGAATATTGACTCTAGGAAATGTGAGTTGTGAGCCCTTCGTATCAAGGGAATCAACTACAATTGGAATATCAAATTTAATAGTTATATTGGGTATTACATGTTTAGATAAACAACACAAGGTAAGTTCATAAATTTAACCTAGATCAAAGCCTCTTTCAAGCCCTCTATAATAAGTAGAAAATCATAAAATTACTTTTAAAAGTAAATGGAGGACCATTAAAAAACCAAGGACCGCTTAATAAAAACATTTAAAGGTCCTCCATGCATGTAAACTTAAGGAGGAAGAAGCCATCAATCAGAGAAATATGCTCAAAGGTACTTTGGAGTTTCAAGACATTTTGCATGGCTTGAAGAAGGTTATCGTAAGAAGGGTGTTTACCAAGGACATAACCAACAAGTGCAAAGCACCATTGTTTGGAGCCTCGTCAACCTTGAGATCAGTGAAGTAAATCATATCATGCACAGATGGATTGTAAGAAAGGAAAAGTTTATAGAGTTGGAGATGTGATAAGAAAGGAGCCCTTTTCAATTAAATGTAATGAGCCCAATGATAGAAGAAGAAGCTTGATGGATGGAGGAAATTCAGATAAGTTCATGAAAGACTAAGAGCAGAAGACTTGAGAATAAGATAGGAGATAAGGATCAAGAAAATGGACGCGTCGATGAGGGTAATGAAGAGAGGGAAATAGGATGAGAAAACCTTGAACCATTGATATCGTGAACCGTTGGTTGACCCTATTGCCCCTTCCACATGGTCGATGTCCTTCAACTTGACTAATCAGCCAAACATATAACAATCTCATTGTTAATGGTTACTTATTATGACTCTATTTTGAGTTTGTTATTTTACATTTTGTCCATCGGACCACCTGATGAGGCATGTAGAAAAATGTTGAAGCCCCATCACTACTTTGGAGTAGATACTCACATATAGTATTTTAGAGATTCATAACGGTCCTTAGACTGATTAAAGAATCAAAGAGACTAGCATACAGGCACCACATTATCGATGTCTTGGCTCTAGCCTCTTTGCTTTCAAATCAGAGGGGCTACGTTGTAGTTTTGCCTTCATAAAATTGCAATATCATTCTGATTCGACTGTTGCGCCTGTTTACATTTGTGTATTTACTTACATATGCATCCTTGGAGTTAATTTTACTTGTCTTTTGCATGTCATTTCATATATTTTGTGTTGCATGCTTATTATGCATTTGTCGCGTGTTGGGTGATTTTCTACCTTTGTATTTGGAGTTACAGTTGTTGGCACCTAGGTGTTGTCTCAGTAGCACCTCAAGTGTTGACCATGTTCCTTTCTAGGGTAGAAGGTTGGTAACTTGGGATTGTCTATACAACCTCATGGTGATACCCTTCTAATTTAGGTTCATATTTTTCATGTGTTATATGACCCATTATATGTTTGATTGTGAGTCTGCATTTATTGCATTCGTCATTTGCCTGATGTCTTTGTTGAATCATTCATATCATAAGGACTTTATTTTTTCACGCTTCTTGGTGTTTAGCTTCTCATGCACTTGATTTATATATCTTGCATGATTCTACACTAGGTGTTTTACTCTGTCCAAGTAAAACCTTAATTTTCCTTTTATGGGTTTAGATTGTGCTAGTCAACACATTCATGCAAGGCTTCACTTACCCTTAATTGATCTATGGTGGTAATAGCGACATGAGCATTGCTTGTTGGTTTATCCAGTCAGGTAATGGGGATTATTCTATTATCATTAGATCCTGTAGGATCATTCCATGCATAGGCTTGATTAGTATTCATCATTTATTATGACAAGTGTTAGCTTATTCAAATGCCCGGGATAAGGTCTAGCTTAGTGAACCCATCAAGATTCTACAGCAAAGCTCGATGCTGCACAACCATCACTTAGATGTATATATAAGCATAACCTTGTAGATGTTTATTTATAACTATGGTTGAGGTGTAGCTAAAATTTTTGTAAACGTGGCTATTGTTTTGAATTGTTTGCTAGTCACTGTATTTTTTTTAATATTTTGTGTATTTATAGAATTTGAGAGTTGTGCACTAGCATATTTCGAGCATTGTTCTTCGAGGGAGCTAGGTCCAAAATGATGAAGCTTAATTTAAAAGTTAAAATAATGTTTTTTTTTTATGCAAGTGTTACTTAGCTCTCCTCCCACTAGACATCATTCACTTTATGTTGTATGAAAAGCCCGTGTTAACCATTCTTTGTAGATTGTCTTTTTTTTTTTTTTTTTACTTTCCCGTATACTTTTAGAGTCCTCCAAGAGAGTTTGTATAGAAAATAATGCACGAGAATGAGTTCCCTATAGCTTTAGACATATGAAACTGTGTACAAGAATCAAGAGTTGTTTGCTCGTACCTCATACATTAATTCCAAGTCAATTTTGTTATATATACTTAAGATCATACGATTATACATAGAGCTCAACTGATATTTTGCTATTTTGGTATTATACCTCTTATTATTTATTCAATTTATTTATTTTATCACTCATTGTTGCCTTTATGCCTTTATTTATCTGTGTTTTGTCTAAATACAATCAAAATTTGGCTCTAAAGGTAAAATATTTTTAATCAAACTTTAAATTTTAAGAGATTTACTCAAATAAAATTTAAGATTAAAACTTTTAAGATTTTAAACCAACAATTTTGTTTTATGTCTTTGCTTTCTTGCATGACCTTTAGGCCGGATTTAAAATGATCATAAATACATGTCTTTATCCCCTTACATATTAATAGAGCCTCCACATTTAGGATGTCTTAAATAATTGCATTCATATTGTATGTTCCAAGGGGAAGTATTTACCTCCTTGACCCAACTGGACAAGCAAATGCTTTATATGCTTAGACATTTTTGTCTAGCACATTTAGGACATTAGAGATGGTCCTAACCCATACGAGATTATGAGTCCTTTGTTGGGGTAATTTGGCTTTACAGGTAGGTCACCATCGACCCCCTACTTTGTAGGCTTCCCCTTCATACTCTTGATAGATGTAAGTCATATATTGTGTACCTTCTTCTATCTAAGTAGAGTCATAGGAGCTTATATGTCTCATTCTTTTGACTTTATGATGATTAAGACACCGTGGACGATGCAACTTATTGGTTATTGATAAGTGGTTTTTGTCCTGGTTGGGTTGACCACTTTCCTAACTTATTAGACTTGGAGACCTGATAGCTTGAAATGATTGATCCACAAAAAGCTAGCTGGGTCATTTCTATCTATTTAGGAACTTTATTGCATACCGTTGGTTACCCCTTTTGGGCCCTTTATGTACTCATTAGTTAGATCTTGTAGTCGTCTTGTAGGCCCTCCTCATTGATGGACAAGTTACTTATAGGGTTATGACGATTCACCCTATGACCGGTAGCCTAGTAACACCCTACCAAATGAAGTTTTTTTTTCTTTTGCGATGAGATGGTAGAATTCACCTTGGGGACCTATTCTTTTTATATAGTCAATCTTAAGCAAGCATGACCTCTTTTATTGAGAGTTTTCTTGGACGTCTTACATGATGTAATTGATCACGAGTATACATCGTCGTTGGAGATCTCTTTGACTCTATGACAAAATAAATTTGATTTTCTATTCACATTTAGTTACAAATATGTTTATATGATCTTTCTCGTACTTTCTCTAAGGTGGAGTACTATTTTATTTTGGATTCACCCTATGCTTTCTTTTGGATTGCTATTCGGTTTATGTTATGTGAAATTTTCTAAATAAATATATTCGTGCCTACCCTTTTTGTTTATTCGTAATTTTTGTCTGCCTTCAGCCTTTCCCTCCTTTTATTTTTTTAAGCAAGGGTGATATAAAAAAGGGATCTAAAAAGGGTAAACACCACACAAACACGATTATATTTTATCCACACCAACACCATCAATGTCGCTGCCACCGTCTTTCTTATTTTATTTTCTCTCCTGATTCACTTAATAATGATATTTTTTTGGTAGGTTCTGTGCATTTATACTAACAATCCATAAAGTTATAAATACAATAAATAGTAAATATATTGCTCCATATTTATATTGTAAATAGATTCATATTGAGGTCTACAATCCTTGTTTTAGAGAGTTTAAGGTGATGTTTATTTATTTTTAAACTCATTTTACTCACAATAATGTATTCCTAATGAGTATTATTTGTTTTGCTTAACTTGCAGGAGTTTTGGTAGCCATCCAAACATCATTGCAAAACTAGATAAGAGTTTAAGAAACATTATGCAGATCATCAATACAACATGTTTATAAGCATTTGCAAGTTTGAGCAAAAGCTCATTTTGGATGAGAAGTGAAGTATGAGCTAAGTTTATGTAAAGCCAAAGACTCTCTTCAATGTGTTCACAAGCAAAGTAAATTCAAGCACATAATCATAGAAACAAAGACAATTCCTTACATACTAGATGCTAAATTCCCATACTGAATATAAGAAAAAAAAAGGTGGGTTATAGTTCATAAGTATTGTAAGAGTTTTTAATTGCTATTTATTAATTTTAAATATATGCTTGTCGAATTAAGTATTATGTAGAGACTCGACCTCTACAACGCTGCAAATAGGGGTGTAAATGAATCGAGCACGAACGAACATAGCTCGTATTCATGTTCGGTTTGTTTGAAATTAAGTTTGTTTGAAATAAGTTCATGTTCAAAATTATTCGCGAAGTTATTGTTCGTTTTCGGTTCGATTTGTTTGAAATTAATTCGAAATGTTTGATTTGTTCAAAATCTTTCAAATTTGTTTGTATTATTTGAATTGTTTGAATAGTTAAAATGATAATNTAGTCGAGCACGAACGAACAGAGCTCGTATTCATGTTCGATTTATTTGAAATTAATTCGAGATGTTTGATTTGTTCAAAATCTTTCAAATTTGTTTGTATTATTTGAATTGTTTGAATAGTTAAAATGATAATAAATTTAATTATTAATTATTAAATTACCAAAAATAAATAAATAACATTCATGTATTAAAAAATATATATTATTTATTCAACTATATTATTAAAGATAAATATGAGATATTAAAGAAAAGATACTTAACAACCAAACAAGAATACCAAGCAACCAAGCAAGAATACCGAGTAGTCGATCCAATGTTGAGTCGCCGACTCGCCGAGGGCAAAAAAACTTTATCGAAGAAAAAAAGAAGTAGAGATTAGAGAATGAATGCAAACAAACTCTAAGCTCTCGTGGCCGAAAGCATTTCACGATTTTGAGAGGGGAAGGAAATAAATCAGAAGAGGAGGAGGCAGCCAAAACCTAAAGCTTTCGAGAAGGGAAGGGGAGGCCGGTTTAGGTAAATTGGGCTTAGGGTATTTATATATATATATATATAGTATAATAATATATTATATTAATTATATAACTTAAATGATATAAATATATGATATTTATACGATTAATATTNCTATTAAAAAATATATATTATTTCTTCAACTATATTATTAAAGATAAATATGAGAGATTAAAAAAAAGATACTTAACAACCAAACTAGAATACCAAGCAAGAATACCGAGTAGTCAATCCAATGTCGAGTCGCCGACTCGCCGAGGGCCAAAAAACTTTATCGAAGACAAATAGAAGTAGAGATTAGAGAACGAATGCAAACAATAAACTCTAAGCTCTCGTGGCCGAAAGCATTTCGCGATTTTGAGAGGGGAAGGAAATAAATCAGAAAAAGAGGAGGCAGCCAAAACCTAAAGCTTTCAAGAAGGGAAGGGGAGGCCGGTTTAGGTAAAGGGGGCTTAGGGTATTTTTTTTTATATATATAGTATAATATTATATTATATTAATTATATAACTTAAATGATATAAATATATGATATTTATACAACTAATATTACTATATTATTATTAATAATTTATTATATATTATAATTTATACGATTTAATTTTTTAAAATATGATAAATTTTTAGAGCATATAATTATTTTTTAAACGCGATCGAGCACATGACTGTTCGTGTTTGGTTCGTTTATTAATCGAACGAAAAAAAAAAAATATTTGTGTTCGTCTCATTTGTTTATCAAACAAATTGAACACGAACTCCCCGACAAACCGAACACGAACTGTACGCAAACAACGAGCTTTTTTGACAGTTCTAACTGCAAAGTAGAGTCACCAACAGCATACGAATTGTAGGTAGATACTAGGTTGCAACAAAGCTTATTTCAGGCATTTTTCTTTTCTTAATTATGAACTCTTTGAAATTACTTTTTATTTTATGTGTATTTTAATTTAATATAGGATGGGTATATAAGGCTAAATGAGATACATAGTTAAATATCTTCAAAGTGTAGGAAATTCTAATTGAAAGCATTTAAGGAAAGAATAAATAAATAATTACATAGATTATATTTGCAAGACTCTTTAAAGTTATCATTCATTTATTTATTTTTTAAAATAAAATATATTATTTAATTTTTTTAATTGTTTAAATCCACTTTTAATTACACTTTCCCAATTTAATAATTTTGGAAACTAAATCGATATATAAAATATAAAAAATCCTTTAATATCCTATCCCCGATTTTGCATATTCTCGAAGCTTCTATAAATATGCCGTCCTCGCTCTTCCCTACGTCTTTCCTTTTTCATCTTGAAACAGGGCACTTCTCTGGCTCTGGCTCTGGCTCTGGCTCTGGCTCTTGCTCTTGCTCTGCTGACCTTCCTTGGAGCCGAAGTAACCGACCAAAACCCTAGAAAACTTGAGGAGAAGAAGAAGAATCGGAGATTCCGTATACGCCCGCCTGAAAGGTATTCCAAATGCTCTCCGATTCACTTGTTCTTACTCGAATGAATTATGTTTTTGATTGAGTTTGCGACATTGTTTGCTTATAGGGTTTTATATTTCCTTTCGATTTTGAATTTTTGGCTGATAGTTTTGTGTTGTTTCAATCTGCAAGATTCTTGATAAACTATTGCGAGTACTCTTCTTCGCAAATAAGTAAAATTATAGGGATTCTAAATTTTTTGTTTCTCATGTACTGTATTAGAGCTTCAAGTAATTATGTTCATCTCTGTTATGCTGCGTATTGTGATTCTTGATATGCTTNGATTAATATTACTATATATATTATTAATAATTTATTATATATTATAATTTATATGATTTAATTTTTTAAAATATGATAAATTTTTAGAGTATATTATTATTTTTAAAACGCGATCAAGCGCATGACTGTTCGTGTTTGGTTCGTTTATTAACCGAACGAAAAAAAATGTTTGTGTTCGTCTCATTTGTTTATCGAACAAATTGAACACGAACTCCTCAACAAGCCGAACACGAACTGTACGCAAACAACGAGCATTTTTGACAGCCCTAACTGCAAAGTAGAGTCACCAACAACATACGAATTGTAGGTAGATACTAGGTCGCGACAAGCTTATTTCAGGTTTTTTTTTTTCTTAATTATGAACTTTTTGAAATTACTTTTTATTTTATGTGCATTTTAATTTTATATAGGATGGGCATATAAGGCTAAATGAGATGCATAGTTAAATATCTTCAAAGTGTAGGCAATTCTAATTGAAAGCATTTAAGGAAAGAATAAATAAATAATTACATAGATTATATTTGCAAGACTTGACTTAGGAAGGTTTCTGTACTTTAAAGTTATCATTCATTTATTTCCTTTTTTAAATAAAATATATTATTTAATTTTTTAATTATTTAAATCCACTTTTAATTAAACTTTCCCAATTTAATAATTTTGGAAACTAAATCGATATATAAAATATCAAATATCCTTTAATATCCTATTCCCGATTTTGCATATTCTCGAAGCTTCTATAAATATGCCGCCCTCGCTCTCCCCTTCGTTTTTCCTTTTTCGTCTTGAAACAGAGCGATTCCCTTTGGCTCGTGCTCTTGCTCTGCTAACCTTCCTTGGCCCTAGAAAACTTGAGGAGAAGAAGAAGAATCGGAGATTCCGTATACGCTCGAATGGCGGAGCCGCCCGAAAGGTATTCCAAATGCTCTCCGATTCACTGGTTCTTACTCGAATGAATTAGGTTTTTGATTCAGTTTGCGAGATTGTTTGCTGATATGGTTTTATATTTCCTTACGATTTTGAATTGTTGGCTGATAGTTTTGTGCTGTTTCAATCTGCAAGATTCTTGATAAACTATTGCGAGTACTCTTCTTCGCCAATGAGTAAAATTATAGGGATTCTAAATTTTTTGTTTATCGTGTACTGTATTAGAGCTTCAAGTAATTATGTTCATCTCTGTTATGCTGCGTATTGTGATTCTTGATATGCTTGAACTAGTTAATGTTTGTGAATTCCGTTTTTTGATTTACCTCGATCGTATTACAGGCTATAGCTGTCCTGTTAATCTGTGTCATTCTGTAGCAATTAGTGCATTGTGATAAATTGAACTAGTTCTACTCAGCATCATCTAATCCAGCTTCTCTAGGAGTTTGTTAGAAAAAGGAATCGAGAATCCTTATTTTGTTTTTTCTCTAACTTCTCTTCATATGTATCAATCCGTACCAATGAGTCTGTTGTTATAAGATTTGAACTAGTTCCATTTATCTTCTTTCAGCTTGTAGATGATAGTTTACGGGCCTAAGCTTGAATTTATTCTCACCCTCCATTTTTTTTGGAAATTTACATGCATAAAACACAATTCTTATGTATTTACTATGCTTAACACCCAAAACTTAATTTTTACACTTGTAAGACCTTTCTATGAAAATGTATATTTAACTATTTGAAGGTGGTATTTTTGAGGTGATATTTAAGATCTATGGAGGATTTAGATGTCCGTTCACGCCAAGTCCATCCCCTGGTAGACGTTTCATGGAACAACCCTATTTCGTATTGATCGCCACAAGTACAATGCGGTCGGTCAGCTCGGTGAAGAGCGCGCTGAAGCTCAATAGAAAAGGTTTGTGGAAGGTGGTCCCTTCGAGGCAGACGACGAGATCGCCCTCTTCGAGAAGGCGGCGAATGCGACGGGCATTGGATTCTTGGTCGCGGGAGATGGCGACGGTGCGGATGGGGGAGATGAGTTTGGAGAAGCGGCTGATGTTGTAGGTAACGCATGAGATTTTGTGGCCAAGGGCGCCAGCGGTGATGATGGGGTCAAGGACGGTGCGGTGATTGCAGACGAGGAGGACGCCGGGCTGGCCGGGGGAAGGGAGAGAGGGAGGGGAGCCGCGGACGATGAGGTTGATGCCCATGATCATGGTAGGTGTGTCGGACGATGCGTTCGGGGAGGGGGATGTTGATGTAGACGCGGAGGAGGGAGAGGAGGAGGCCGACGGGGAGCGGTGAGGAGGGCGGTGAGGGGAGTTGGTCGTTGGGGGAGGCGGCCGTCGTGGAGGATTACGGGCCTAAGGAGTTTGCTCCGGGAACCGCTCTGCTATTTTTGCCGTTGGATTTGGGCACCAAGTAGGCTTCCTTCATTCGAAATACCGTTACGCATGAATGTAATATGAATTGCTTTAAGAATTTATTTTTTGAAGAGGAATAAATAAAATTTAATTTTTATAAAATAGAATTATGCTATTTTGAGAATTGGTTGGTACATCATTGATGAAATTATCATATGATTACATAAATTTATTGGTATAATTAATTTCCCAACAAACTTCTCTCAACCCATCGACAATGGTCATAAATGAGAAAAATTACTCTATGCGGTGTCTGATCTTCACCGTAGGTCACAGCTTCGGTGGTATTTTAAAAAAAAAATTAAATAAAAATTGAAAGTGAGTCCGACCGAACCAGTGATCAACGGTGGTGATCAGTAACCACATGAATCTCTGCATGCGGTGTCTACGTAAAATAATTTTTCCATAAATGATGTCATATTTCGATTAAATTGGGGTTTAGAAATCAATTTGCATGAGCATGTGTTTTGAAGGGCTTTTATTATGGTATAGTTTATCAATAAAGTATCAAACGTTGGGTTTTAAAGATGAAAATAAATAAAAATTGTTTGGTTTGCATGTAAATTTCTCTATATTTAGTTTTTTTCTCTCTTTACATTAGTTGAATATGAAGTCCTGGGCCTTATTGTGTATTTTAGAAAAATAGGTGCAAGTAATAATATATATATATATATATATATATATATATATATATATATATACTCTCTCATATACATATATTAAAAAAAAAAAATATATATATATATATATATATATA